>SRQL01000599.1:0-16468 GCA_018360575.1 Claviceps sp. LM454 group G7 | reverse complement strand
TCTGACCAATGATGGCAGGGCACGGATTCTCCAAAAAACCCATGTCAGGGTAGTGGATAAGGCCTTTGGGAGGGGAACTTTTTCTATACCCTCATTTACTCGCTGGCACTTGCCCCTGAATAAAAAAGGCATCGAACGACGAGGACGTCAAAGACAACCCCGCCTTTCCGGCCAGATGTCATGAATGGCATCATACTGCATGCTGCAACAGCCATGGCTCGAGACGAGGATTATTACAGCTTATGGTGCTCCTGAGCTCCTCCAACTGAACCTTCTAGGGATCCTAAGGGTGACACTATGCAACAGACGACCTACTCGATGGGCTCATCGGCAGCAACAGGCAACAGTAACCGATGGGCATGAAGAAAGACATGGAGAACTTGCATCAGGAGGCCGCCACAAACCGCCACGTTCCGGATATACAGTACAGAATCCGTACGGCGTACACCAGATACCTAACCCCCAGACAACGCATAACAGGTAGGGTATGCTGTATATGTACCTACCTATGTTACATGTATATAGGTACAAATTTGAAATAAGTGACCAAGTTGGCTGCCCTCAACACCAGACCAACACGGGTGCCAAGCCGTCAGATGCCGCTGCGGGCGCCCCATCATCTCTCTCACTTGTCCATTGTTCCGGTCTTGGAGCATTCCGGGCTCCAATCAGTGACAACGTGCCACCTGCACTTGCCGTGATAATTATGTAGCTACGTCTTAGTGTATCGACTTATTAATGTATGTACATATACATACAGTATCAAGGTGATAGCATTCTCAGGGGCAACATTGAACAAGGTGTCGTGCTCAGCGCTGACGGCCCCCACCAGGTCAGGACCCAGCAATAAAAGAAGTTGGCTCGCAATGCTGCTCTCTGCTCTCTATCATCCGCTGTGCTTTCCTTCAGGCTTCAACAACTGAACTGACGTCCTTGGCCCCTTCCGACTCCCGAGGCATGCACCACGTCCGATAAGCTCCACGATTACCTCGTTCAACCGCGCCTTCTTGGCGGTAATTTAGTCTGAGTCCCCAGTTTTGCCAGCTTCTCCCTTGCAGCACCGATTCATCGAAGCGTTCGTGATCATTAGCTAACATGCTACCTCTGAGATGCTTAGATATCCCCCTCAATCCCGCCAACCCACGGCCGAACCCAAGCAGCGACCAGTCCCTGACCCTGCGGCCTCGACTATGGACTGTGATAGGATCCTCGAGGCTTCGGCCAAGCATCCCATCGTCGCCGGCCATGACTACCAGTACGGAACGGCAGGTTTTCGCATGGATTCCGAATTGCTCACCGGAGTCTCCTTCCGCGTGGGTTTGCTGGCCGGTCTGCGCAGTCGTCAGCTCAACGGCCGCGCCATTGGTGTCATGATCACCGCCAGCCACAACCCCCCTGCCGATAACGGTGTCAAGATTCTCGATCCCATGGGTGACATGCTGGACAAGGAATGGGAAGACTATGCCACACAGCTTGTCAACTGTCCTACCGATCAGGAGCTCCTCGACACCTATCTGGACCTGGCGAGGCGTCTCGAAATCGACGTCAACGCCTCCGGCCGCGTCATCTTTGGCCGTGATACCCGGCCGTCTGGCCACCGTCTTGCTGCCGCTCTCGCTGCGGCTCTGGATGCAAACGCGACCGACTACACTGACTATAAGATTGTGACGACGCCCCAGCTTCACTACATCACCCGGTGTATCAATACCGAGGGCACGCCAGAGGCCTACGGCGATCCTACCCTGGTCGGCTACTACAAGAAACTCGGTGGTGCCTTTGTCCGCGCTCTCAAAGAAAGGAAGGTTCAGAGCAAGCTCGTGGTCGATTGCGCCAATGGTGTTGGCGGGCCCAAACTTGCCGAACTGCTCAAGTACATTCCTAAGGGCATCAACGGCTTCAACGTCCAGCTAGTCAACGACGATGTCATTCGACCAGAGCTCCTCAATCGAGAAGTAAGCGGCCATTTACTTTTTTATTCTCCTGATGCTGAGTGCCTTGTATCCCTTGATAGATGTGCATGAATGCACCAGCTAACATGTCTTGCCAGTGCGGTGCCGACTGGGTCAAAACAAGGCAGCAACCCCCCCTAACTCATAAGCCTCCCCCTCACGTACGATGTTGTTCCCTAGACGGCGATGCAGACCGCTTAATCTACCACTGGCTGGACCCCATCTACGGCTTCTTTTTGCTAGACGGCGACCGAATCGCGACCCTCTTCGCTCTCTTCATGGATGACATGTTACGCTCTGCCGGTCTGGAAGGAAAGCTAGAAATGGGCGTCGTGCAGACTGCCTACGCCAACGGCGCCAGCACCACATACCTCAAGAGGCGACTGCGCGTTCCCATCGTCATCACCCCCACCGGAGTCAAGTACCTCCACCGAGCGGCCAGCCAATTCGACGTCGGCATCTACTTTGAGGCCAACGGTCACGGAACAATTGTCTTCTCCCACGAAGCCCTCGCAGCCTTCCACAACACAGAACCGCAATCACCCGCGCAGAAGTACGCCCTCGAAGTGCTCTCCGCAGTGGGTGACATGATTAATCAGACCGTCGGGGACGCCTTTTCCGATATGCTCATGGTGGAGGTTGCCCTGGCGCACAGCGACTGGACTCTCAAGGAGTGGGCCACCATCTATGATGATCTTCCGAACCGTCTTCTGCAGATCCAGGTGGGCAACAAGGACATTTTCTGTACCACGGATGCGGAGCGCCGTCTTAGTCACCCCCCCGGTGCGCAGAACGAGATTGACGACACGGTAGGGAAGTATAACCTGGGGCGCTCGTTCGCGAGGCCGAGTGGTACAGAGAATGTGTGTAGGGTGTATGCGGAGGCTGCGACGCGGTCTGAGGCGGATGAACTGGCTACGAAGGTGGCTCATATTGTCCAACAATTTGGGTCGTAGAACGACTAATGTTGGATGAAGGGCGTAAAGCTGGTCTTGTGTCTTCAACGTCAGATGGTCTTTATGGACGAGAACCAGCCATCGTGGGATGCAATCTGTGATTGAAGGAAGTGTAGTGAACGGGCGTGACGAGTCGACAACGGCACAGATACGAGGCATTGGGGATGGGTTTGCGACGAGAGGACAAAATAAGTGGAGTGTGTGTGTTATGACATGAATTTCCTTACGACGGGGAGTGAACAATCTTTTAATTTGCTCAAACCATACCATAAGAAGCTGAAAAGCAAAATAACGGGGAAACAACGAAAAACAAGGAAACAGATACTACGATACAGATGGCATGATATATAAAACACTGTGCTTGTGTTCGCCATCATGAGCTGAGCGATTTGCTATTCCAGTCACATTAATCAGTGTCCCAATGAATGGTACGAGGATTGAGATTCTGGGAAGAAGCATGATCATCATCGCAGCCAACATTTACGACATTTAGTGGCTCAGTACAATGTACATGCGCAACAATGACGAAGAAGACTTCGCTGATCTTCATGACGAAGAGGAAGGGACCTTTGACGAAGAGCCTCTCTGTAAAGAAGAACCCTCTGTCGATTGCGTTGACAAGTTTTTCCCC
Organism: Claviceps sp. LM454 group G7; assembly: GCA_018360575.1. Lineage (NCBI taxonomy): Eukaryota > Fungi > Ascomycota > Sordariomycetes > Hypocreales > Clavicipitaceae > Claviceps > Claviceps sp. LM454 group G7. The sequence goes on along the minus strand of SRQL01000599.1, from coordinate 12,932 downwards.
TCTGCCGACCTTTGAGTTTGCGAAGAAAAGGCGGATGTTACATAATACAGGGTTACAAGCCGAATGAAGAAAATCCTTGGCCAGAAAAGGCATGAATTGATGAATTCCATTGTGCTTATCGCAGCTTGACCGGGCTCAGCTTCCTTGTCGAATGTTCTTGTGCACAATTGTATACTACAACTGTCAACAAACAACGGGCAGCGACATCATACAAATCCAGAATTAGACCAAAACTACGTAGGAATTCTCCGGAGGAAGAATTTCGAAATGTCGACTAGTCAGGTTGGCTTTTTGGGGCGGCATTACGGTAATCCTCTGTCTTCTTATATCATATCGGTGACTCGGTAGTCGGTACACGGAAGCCCTCGCATCCGGCTCTTCTTCTTCTGATCGTATGAACATATCCTGGAACGCCCGATCGATCCACGCAGTCTTTTTCATTTGTCTTCACGACCAGTGAATCGTGATCACTGGCCACACGTCTACGCTCAAGCCAAGTGCTTTGCCGCTGCTCATTCAACGTGTTGTTGTGTGTATTTCTCGCCTTCTCATCCATCACAACACACGCTCCGGTGCATCTTCAAGACTCATGTTAATGCCATTCACGATGGCCACAGAGGGCTTGATCGATAGCAGTTCAAGGCGCTTTTTATCGGTGTATGTTCGTTGCACATTTTTGACAGGCGCCCTAAGCAATATTATACGCTCGTTCGCATCAAAGCCAAAGCCGCTATCCGAACGAGCGTATGATAACAAGAATGTGCAACGATCTGAGGTACAGCGATAAAAAACGGCCTTGAAGTGCTATCGATTAAGCTCTCTGTAGTCATCGTGAATGGCATCAACATGAGTTTCGCAGATGCACCGGAGCGTGTGTTGTGATGGATGACACGTTGAATGAGCAGAAGAGAAGAGAGAAGGGCACAAGTTGGACGCAATTGCAGAGTTTTCGGTCGGACACTTGCGTTGCGGAACATCCCTATCATGGCCAGCAATTTCTGCTTATGTACTCCGGAGTCCGTACTCCGTAAAGATTTTTGGATGGCATCCAGGCTATAGCAGGCCTCACTTATACGGTACCAATACTGTGCTTCGTATAATAACGACGCCAAAAAGTTTGATGAGAATCCCAAAATGCCAAAATCAACTCGTCTGGCGAGCGTCCCGTCGTCTCGGATTTGGTGTTAGTGAACCCAATTACAGGCGTGGGCCGTGGCAGCGTACTTTGCCATTGCCTCGTGTTGTCCAGCCTCGCAATATTGAATAGAATTGCCGATTCCATCGTTTATACGGTGTGTGTGTTCCGTTTGCCCATCGGTTTGCAGATGCCGCACGGTGCGCTGTTGAATGCAACAACTTTGTTCTCACAAACTTCCAGGACAACTTCCAAACAGCCGCTAAAGAATCGACTACATATCCCCATCACTTATGATCATGTACTTTGGGGAGACACCATTTCGTGATCAGTAGGCGCTGAAAAAATACTTTCGCACAAGCTGCTGCCATTATGTTTTTCACCCACAGCTCTAACATCACTTACTTGCTAAATTTGTCGACGATGACTAGCAATGACTTGTTCCCTGAATCCCTTCCACTGATTCTGGCAGAGATAATAAGAAGTCGATCGATGCCATGTAATATGGTGTTGATGAATTAAGAAATGGTTGCAGATTGCCATTCCTCAAATATCTTCTGACAATGCCAAGCTGAGCTGGGATATTCAGCAGTTTCGCATCGACCGTGATCTGAAGTCAGAAGCAGCTGCAAGAGTGCCTACTAGCGTGTCATTTGTTCGATGCTCTCCACGACGACTACCATATTGACGTATAGTAATATGTCGCAGGTGTATGTAATTACGGTTGCAGACGGTCATTCCTTGGATGTCTTCTCAATATGCCAAGTTGAGCGAGGAATATCCAGCAATCTTGCATCGACCGTGGATTGAAGCAGATGCGACAGTCCCTAAGGGCGTGCCATCTATATCAGGCGTATAGCCCGAGAAGACATCCGAGGAATGACAATCTGCAACCATTATCACATACACCTAGAACATATTACTACAATCAACATGGTTGCAACTTGCCGTCGTGGAGAGCATCGAACCACTCCCTCACCGCTGACCTTGGAACACAAAAGCGTTGTTGGGGGTGTGTCCTTCCACAAGAGACCATCTTCACAGAAAAGTAATGTAAGAGAGAGAGAGAAAAAAGAAGGCTGTGTCGTCGAAGATGAAAGACCTCCTGTCAGCTCCACTAGAATAACACAAGTCTTCTCTGTACACAAACCTCATAAAAAGGAATCTTCTCCGTGGTATAACAAGGAACGCGATCAAACGAGTATATCAGAGAGACTCTGATTGGCTTCAAGGCAAAGTTCTCTAATGCACTTATATGTAGCACTCTTCACATGCCCCTCCCCGAAAGGTATTACGCCACAAGCAAGGCTCTTTGAATTTTTACACGTTCCCGAAAGGATACACACCATAAGCAAGTTTTCCCATCTCGCTCCTCATGATACATACATGCCTTGCTACTGCTAGAAACAATTCCCGGTAGTTCTCCTCTCTAGAGTTGAATCATTGGGATTCCTCTTTCCATGTTCCTTCTGTTCTTCCCCTAGTCGGTCTCGTGAGAAGAGAAACACGTGATGAACATGTATCATCTCTTCATGTGCTTCTTTCTTCTCATTTGGTAATTCCAACCTTATTCTTTTGGGGCTACTAAATCTCATTACATTTCCTTCCACAGTCATTTCTCAGCACATGCGGTACGAGGCCTGTCCGGAGGATGATCGCGTGGAGTCCTCGGTCTGGAAGTCGTACTGGATGTCGATATCCAGGTCACGGCGATTCTTGGCATTGGGCTTGACTTCCAGATGGCATGAGACTTCCTCGCCGCTCTGGACAGTGAGGACATCCTTGAGGTAGAATACTGTCTGTTTCCAATGGGTGTATTTGGTGTGGGGGCCGGTAGAAAAGCGGATGGGCTTGTGGCACGCGGTGAAGTCGATATCAAACCAGGCCACGAGAGCGTGGATGAAGTCGTCGCGCTTAATGGAGAGTTTAAAGGGCGTGGCAAAGGCGAGGTCGGCCACGGTGCATGTGTAGAGGTCGAGGGTGAGGACGGGGGTGGGGTCTGTGACTGTCGTGTTGAGGTCTACGGTGTCGACGAGCGGCTCAGACAGAGCCGTGTGCTTGAGAGGCGTGTAGTCGAAGCCGTAGACATTGTCCCAGACTAGACGGATACACGCGTGAGTAATGGTGCGGAACGAGACATTCTGCTGCGTAATCAAACTTACATCCAATCTTCTCCTCCTTGTAGTCGCCATCCTCGATACCGGCAAAGAAGATGGTGGCCTTGTCGGGGAAGATGAGACCATCCTTCTCGAGGTACTTGTCACGAGCATAAAGAACAGTGTCCAACATGCTCTCGTAGAGGAGGAAATAGCCCATCCACTCGGAGATGATGATGTCCACCTTGGGGAAAGGAAGCTCAATTTCCTCCATCTTGCCCTGAATCAGGGTGATCTTGTCCGAGAGCCCGTTGACCTTGACAATCTCACGAGCCTTGAAGATAATGGACGACATGTCGACGCCGATGACGTGCTTGGCACCGGCCTTGGCGGCGAACCTGAGAAAGGTATACGTAAGTGCTGTGATTCGTTTGCATTCCTAGGACTTTGTTCTTCCTCTGTGCTCCTCGTTCTTCTTGTGTGGTAACGTACATGGACAGAATGGCGGTACCGCAGCCGACATCGAGAACAACCTTGTCCTTGAAGAGGTGCTTGTTTTGCATAATGGCATTCATGTATGACCGTGTGCGGACCTCATCTTTCTATTTCATTATGTCCCAATAAAGGTAGAGGGTCAGCGCTTTGTTGCCTCGTCCGTGGACTTTGGGTCGCAAGAAATAATGGGAAAAGAAAAAGCGGTGCCCCAAAGGCAGCAGAGAACTCTGACTTCTGCCAGTCGCGTATGAATTTGCAGCAGCGCAAAGCAGAGAACAAAAGGGGAAAGCTCAAGCTTACCAGCATTTCCTCATGGATGCCTTTTCTCGCACGGCGCGATCACGGTCAGTCCAAGATCTCGCGACACACTCCAACGTTTGATGGAGCAAAATAGAAGTGACAAGAAAAGAAAATGAACCCAAAAGGGCTCCGAAGGACTAGTGCGCCGTACCATGGTGATCGTAGCTACCGAGTTCGCCGTTAGCATGTGGTGCGCCGTTGCGGACTGTGGAAAAAAACGGGCATAAAAAAACATCACACACCTCTTGAAGTAGTGCTGCTCGCTATGTGCAAGAGCCTTCATGCGCTCTTCGGCGAGCTCAATATCCGTCTTGTCGCCGCTCATTTTGCACTGAGTACCTGTGACAGGATGGGAAACGGAATCACAACGAGGCAACTGCACAGAGAGACTTGCTTCTGTCGACGACAAGTTCCTGCAGGACGAAGACTCGAAGAAGTTCAACGTTGGATGGCAGCTCGCGAGGGTCCAAAGGTCCACTCAGATTTCGGACGCAGCTGGGGCAGGTTTTGTCGGGCAGAAAATAATTTATCCCCGTCACCGCCCTGGCGCCAGAGTGAGCGGCCCGCCAGCCCAAACCGCCACGCCAAGCCTAATCGCCGCAGTCTGCGATTCGGCACATCCTGGTCCCTTTATTGCATTGGCGCAAAACTCACGCGGTGTGTTATAACTGTATAACTGTATTCGGGCCTTGACTCGTATGTACTCATCTACTTCCATCGCCAACGATGTCGAGCTTTCTCGTTCTCGTATCCCATCGTTGCATTGCCTGGCAAGCTGACCCGTTATGTCTTCTTGACGTAGGTAGTCCACCCGTTCACTGTTCCAACGAGTCAAGTGTTCCCCTTTCCCTTTCTCTTTCCCTGAGCTTGTCATTTTTACGTCCATCTCATCTCATGGTTTCAGTTTTGGCCCTGAAAGAGAAACGCCCGCCAACGCCATTCAATGCGATAAGCAATAGAAAGAAATCAATACCGACAGGATCGAAAATCAAAAATAGCAAACTCCTCCGCCAGCATCGTTCCCAACCCCTTTTCCGCCTTCTCATTACACCAGCAGAACGCTGTTGATGCAGCCCTCATTCTCAGGGTTGTTGGTAATCTGCGCATACCGACCCCACACAACCTTGCCACCAGCAGTCACCAAACCCAACTCGCTGACATTGACTTCAATGATGGTACCCTTTGTCAAAACACCCAGCTGCGTATACAGAGGGTTCTGCGGGTTCTTCTTGACACCAATAATGGGCAGCTGCACAGTGACACCGAGCTCGGGATGAGTCGTGTTCGCGTGACGGTATCGCAGACCCATGGGGCGAATGAATCGCTCGTATTTGGGGTTGCGTCTTGTGAAGTCTGGCCCAACAAAGGTAGGCTTGGTGATCATTCGCTTCCATTCCTTCTTGTGGACCTTCTTACCCGTCTTGACGACGCTAAACATCTCCTGCTCGCTGATGCCGCGGACCTTAGGCAAGGGAACGGCGAACTTGGCTGCCTTCTCCGCTCGCTTGTTCTTGATGGCACTGCTGAGAGCCTTGGCGGAAGATGGGTTCGTTCGGTCGAGCAGATACGAGGGCATAGGGGTAGAGGGCTCCTTCTCGTCGGCCGTCTTGATATTCCGCTCCTCGTGTGCCTTGATCTGCTTCTTCATCTGGATCTTCTCCTTGTGTCGCTTCTGCTGATGCAATTTCGCTCGTAGACCACGCAGGTTCTGGGCATCCTTGGAGGACTTGTGGCCCTCACGGGCGGTTCTCTTGCGGGCTCGTTCCTCATGATCCAGGCGGCGACCGTGCAGCTTGCGCCACCTTTCCATGTACTCATTTTGAGGCTAGAAAAGATTGGTTAGATATGTTCCGCTCCTCGAGAGTGAAAAAGAAATGCTAGCTCACCATATTGACTGAAGGTTTCCCGGGGTTCTGGGAGTTACTTGTTTGTGGATATGAAGATGAGATTTCGCCTTGTTGACCAGCCCACGAAAAGATGGGAAAAGGGAAAAAAGACGCCAGCCACACGGCCCCACCCACTTTCGCACCAAAGCTGCCCGGACGACGGCGCAACGCTTCTCCGCATCTTCTTGGAACGCAATCGCCTAAACTTTTCGGCGTCGAAGCAGCGACCAACCCATGAACGCCTCGATCTGGTACACAAGGTAGAGCACCCAACCTGCGTGCGGAATTCATACCACTGGCGGCGGCCGACTTCTCGAGAGGTAGCAGAAATCCGGCAACAGGCGCTCGCCGCCATGAGCAGACTACTTTTCCGCTCCATCCTGGAGCTCCGGGCACCTGCCATCGCAACATCGTCAACGAGCCGTCTCGCCGTACTGCCCATCCACAGCCGCGTTCGCGCCTTTACCAGCACAACTCCCATCATCGATCCAGTCCAACCGCCTCACAATAATGCGTGCAACCCGACCAGGGATGAGATCCGGCCGATTGCCTTCAAGAAGAGTCACCCCTCGCCGCCCCCGACGCCTATCCAAGACTCCGTCAAGAACCTGCTGCCGATCCTAGCCGCCCAGCCAGGACACTACATAACCGTCCACATCCACGGTTTCCCCTATCTTGTGCAGGAAGGGGATATGATCCGCCTCCCGGCCCGCATGCCGGGCGTGCTGCCCGGCGACGTCCTGCGCCTGAACCGAGCCAGCGTCCTCGGCAGCCGCGACTTCACCATGAAGGGGGCGCCGCATATCGACGAGCGCCTGTTTGAGTGCCGGGCTACGGTCCTGGGTGTGGATGCGGAACCCATGCGGATAACGATTAAGACGAAGCGGAGGCAGCGGCGGAAGAAGCATGTCAAGACCAAGCATCGTCATACGCTTCTGCGGATTTCGGAACTCAAAATTAAGGATCTGGAAGATGTGGAATGAGGGGGCTTTAATCAGAGGCAATTCAAAGCATCAAATATCAAAACAACGAACCAGGAGAGGGAGGGCGGGGTTTTTATGAAAGTGGACGCATCTGTTGCGTCCACAAGCTGATGGGCTGGCAAGCTGACAGGGTGGATGGAATGATATTCGCTAGGATGATGATGAAGGGGAAAAGGGCCAATTTTATTTCTGTGGTTGGAGGACGGGATATCATCTGTTTCCCAGGATAAGTCTGTATCCATATGAACTCGGTGCTTGTTGTAGGATATAAGAAGAGGCAAAGCACGAATAATTTTCTGTGCTCTGACAAGTTCGACTAGGACGCTCACTAAGTGTCAAGCAGGTGAATACGGTCATCCCACCACAGACTTCCTGACACCAACCGCACAAATCTAGGTATCGCGTCAAGCCTTGGCAACATTGGATTACGCACGTACCTTTCCTGCTTCGCCACCACGAGTCTCATCCATAATTCCATACCATTTCCATAATAATATTGGAACAAATATTGTTCTGCACGGCGACGCGGTCGCCTTTTCCTCTGTTCTGTACAGCGACGCAGTCGCCTTTCCCTTTTCGGCTAAAAATTCTGTGCGGCCCCATCCCGCGCTATCTGCCCATAAACTGAAGCCATCGCCGCCCCCCCAATCCCGCCCTGCCTGGCCGCCATTAAAGTTGAAGGGAGCAATCAACCCAATAGTGCTGTGCAAGATGAAGACACGGGTCCCAGTCCATCGACGATGAAGGACAAATTTGCACAAACTTGCAACCTTGCGGAATTGCAAGGCCTGCGTGATGCGGAAGTTGACACAAATCGATACTTGGTGCGGTCCTTGGCATTAACAATTTGCTCAGCCTGCCATCAACCCGGCGAAACAGCCAAGCCATATTGTTCGGTGAACCCAAACCTTTCCCCTAAATATGTAGTGCTATGTATTTCCACATATGCTGAAAATATTAATCAGATGTTTCTTACACAGAGGCGTCACCGCGGAAGGCTGCCAATACGCCATTCTTCATCGCTACCCTAAACTGGATCCCGCATCCGGAATCCAGAAGTTAGAACGTGTCACCGAAATGTGGATGTGGAGAAGCTCTGACGCGTCGGCAGCAGTAAAAGAACAGACGCGTCAGGCGCGACAGTTCCTTCTACTCCGTCCACCTCTCAATCCCTCCCAACCGTCCATCCCTTCAAGATGGACTCTCCGGCTGAGGACTCTTCGCCTGAAAGGAAATGCTCAGGGTGCAGACAGACGCTTCCCCTCTGTGATTTCCCTTCAAAAAACAACAGAACACTCCTCCAATGTGTGCGGTGCACCGTATGTCTGCAACTTGAAGGCGGTTCAAACCCTCCCTCCCACTAATAACGTGACGCCAGGCGAGAAGTAGAAATCGACGGGCGGCAGAACGGGCTGCTACGACGGCGGCGGAAACTTCGACTACCCACTCGGTCTCTTTGCCTCCTTCTAGGACGTGCACTGGGTGCAGTAAGCGGCGCCCTGTCACCGACTTCTCATTGAAAGATCCGCTGGGAGATGCAGATGGAGAGAGATATCTGGTGTGCGCGCCCTGCACGGTACGTTCGCGGCTTCGACGCAGGTTCGAGCTCTCCTTACTAACGTGCCCGTAGGTGAAACGAAACATTCGACGTCCCCTGAAGCGGAACATCGAACAGGTCGACCAGCAAGACGATGAGCCGCCACCTGCCAGACGTCAGCGTCTGCCCACATTACCGACAGAGGCGGCGGGAGCGGCAGGGACAGAAGAGACTACGGCCATTGCCATTTGTGGATGGTGCTCCGGGTGCATGAGATGGCTTCCTCTCCCTGACTTCCCTCGGAGAAGTGATGGCGCGAGGGCCCGCCAGTGTGAGCGGTGCAAGGTACGTTCGTCGCGGGTTCGGGCGCGGTTTCGAGCCCATCTACTAACCTCCGCCCGACACAGGAGCACCCCGAACAAGTCGGCGAGCAGGATGCCGATGGGCAGGACGATGGACCGCCACCTGCTAGTCCTCGGCAGGAGACTCCGGCCGTTGACTCCGTGCCTAAACAACGTTGCGCTGGGTGCAAGAGGACGCTTCTCCTCAATGAATTCCCTACAAAAAACAAAAAAATACTCCGCACGTGTGTGCGGTGCAGGGTACGTCTGCGCTCAGAACGCGGGAACTCCCACACTAACATGCCCATAGGTCAGGCAGCAAAAACGACTTCCCCCAACAAGGCGGCAAACGGCTCCGCATATAGACCAGGAGAATATTGCACCACCACCTGTCAGACGCGCTCGGCGGAGCAAGGCACAATTGAACGCTGACCGCGCGGCTGAAGATAGGAGAAGAACGGCGAAAGTGAAAGAAGCCATGGCAGCCGCGTTGAGGTCGGCCGAGGCCAATGCGCAGCGGACCAGTGAACGAGCGGATGCGGCGAGGGCGGCTGAAGCTGAATTTGAGGCCGCGAGACGGGCATTGACGGCGTCTCAAGAGGCGAGGAGAGCCGCGGTACTACAAGAGTCCATGGCCGCCGCGGCTGAGGAGGCGAGGAGGGCGGCGGGAGAACCTGCCAGTCGTGGACGAGGTTGCGGGTGTGATCCCCGAAGTTGGCAAGCGGGACGTGGTAGTGGCAAGCCGCCGGCCGGGGTCGAACCAGACGCTATTCAAAGTTTCTGTCGACAATGGCCTGTACATGGCGCTGCATTACCTGCTGCTCAATCCGCTCGGCGAGCCCGGCTGGAATTCCGACATGTTGCTTTCCGACCCCGCGAAAAGGAAGTCGGAGGATCCGACAGTGGTCCGTAAGGCTACCTACCGATGATAAGAACCCGCTCCCGCAACAGGCCTTTTACAGGTACCAGCTGTTTCCTCGGAAAGACCAAGAGTCCCCTTCCCATCTCGCGCGGCGTCTGTTTCAGCAGTATGTGATTGACGCCTTCGTCGCGTGCGAGACAACCCGACTGCACTGGGTGCGGGTCAATCGTACAAGGGCGTTCAGGACGCCTCGACCCGCGACGACGCCGTGCCCGAGAATCTCGGCCGCATGACCATCCTCCCTTCGTCCTTCATCGGCAGTGACCGCCACATGGCGCAGCTCTACCAGAATGCGATGGCCATTGTGCGGGAATTCGGCCCCCTACCTTCTTCATCACATTCACCGCCAATCCCAAATGGCCGGAGATCACGGACAACCTCGCGCCTGGCCAGAAACCGAACGATCGGCCAGACCTGATTGCTCGCGTTTCATACCTCAAAGTTAAACAGATGATCGAAGACCTGCAGAAAGATAATGTGCTTGGTCCGCATGCCGCCCATACATATACTATCGAGTATCAAAAGCGCGGGCTGCCTCACATGCATTAATAAGTCCTCTAGATCAAAGGTGGAGAGAGCTTCCAGAATTCAGAGCGGGTGGACGAGGTCGTGTCCGCCGCACTTCCGCCCCGGGGAACACCACTGCGCCGGCTGGTGGAGAAGATCATGATGCATGGTCCCTGCGGCCGCGACAAACCAGGCGCGCCATGCATGAAGGAGAGAAAGTGCATGAAGAGGTTCCCCAAGGCCTTTTGTGAGACGACCACCATCGTTCCCGACGGGTATCCGAACTACCGCCGCCGCCGCGACGGCCAGTACGTCCTCATCAAGGTCCGTCGTCGCCGAATCGGTCGTCGATAACACCTTCCCAAAAACCGTCAGGCTGAGCAACCGCTGGGTTGTGCCCTACAATCCATATTCGCTGAACAGGTACCAGGCACACATCAACGTGGAACTCTGTGGTTCCATCAGGTCTGTCAAGTACCTGTTCAAATACGTCACGAAGGGAACTGACAGGACGACGCTTGCGGTCAAGGACAGACGTGACGGGATCACCCGTTACGTCAAGGTGCGGTACGTGAGTCCGCTGGAGTTTCCCACGCACGGACAATACCCGCCCATCCAGACATTGATGTCCACCTCAAAGACAAGCAGTGCGTGACTGTGCGTCCCAGCTGGAAGAGAAGGCGGAGAACACCCGTAGCACGCTCATGGGCTTTTTCAAGTGGAACACGGGACCACCCAGAGAGAACTTCCTGTACTCGGAGATGTCGGTTCACTGCGTCTGGATTGTAGAGCCTGGGAACCGCTTTTGGCAGGGCGGAAACGTGGTTCGGGTACCATTGGTCGCATGTACCATTGCAGTCCAGTGGCGGGTGAGCGCTTCTACCTGCGGCTGCTGCTCATCGTGGTGCGCGGTCCGAAACCATTCGAGGATTTGTACTACTTCGAAAATGAAAGGTTTCCGACGTACCACGCCGCTTGCGTCGCGCGAGGGCTTGCCGTGAACGACGACGAGTGGCTCGCGTGCTTTGATACTTTGATTGTCGCCTCCACGGGGTCTGCGTTGCGGACAATGTTCCTCATCGGCCTCCGCGAGCAAATGATTGCGAACCCGTTGGCCATCTGGGACAGGTACAAGGACCACTTCTGCGACGATCTGCCACGCCGTCTGTAAAACAGGGACACCTCCCCTTCGGACCTCCAAGATCCTGTCTGGTATTACGGCCTCTACCTGCTCGTGGAAGGCTTGGCCGACAAGCAGCTGCCCCTCGCCCAGTTCGGCCTGCTCGCGACCACCTGTGACCTGGGACTGGACCACAACGCACCGCCGTGGTCCGCTCGCGCCGTGATTGAGGACCTGGGGCCACGGGCTGCTCGTCAGCGCCAGAAGCTCAACCGGGACCAGGAAGCCGCCTTCAAGACCGTCACCGACGCCGTGGGCAACGATCCCTCCACCTCGCACTTCTACCTGCAGGGACCTGGCGGGACGGGTAAGACGTTCCTGTACGAGACGCTGGCCTGCCACTATCGGTCCGAGGGCAAGACGGTCATCTGCGCCGCATCGACTGGCATCGCGGCCCTGCTGCTGCCCGGCGGGCGTACGTCCCATTCCCACTTCATGCTGCCGATCGACCTCAACGCTGACTTTACCTGCAACATAACCAAGCAGAACAAGACTGGCTCATAATATGGGACGAGGTGCGGATGCAGCAGAAGTACTGTTTCGAGGCCTCCACCGTTTGTTGGTCGACCTGCGCGGCACGGACGACGACGTTCTCTATGGCGGTGTCCCGGTCATCCTCGGCGGCGACTTCGGCCGAGGCGATGAGCCGGCCAGTCTTGCTCTGCTTGGTTATGTTGCAGGTGGAGTCCGCGTTGAGGCCGAGCATGAAGTGGGAATGGGACGTACGCCCGCCGGGCAGCAGCAGGGCCGCGATGCCAGTCGACGCGGCGCAGATGACCGTCTTGTTATTACGGAGTATGTTGAAGGAATAAGTGTATACAGGTCACATGCCAGGTCACGTGTACTCCGTGATATGCGTGAGACGTGACCTGTGCCCGAGTGGCACAGAGTGGTGGATGGCGCTGACGCCGGATATCACACAGATATTTGTTGTACACCGAGATGCGGGATGGTTTCTGGGGGAGGCTTGTACTTAGTAGAACCCTTACCGGGGATTAGCCCTGCACACCCTAGTATGCCCAAAACTGGGACGCAGTGGTGTTAAATACACAACAACAACAACAACAACCTCGCTTTACTTCCTCATCATTACAGGAATCGTCGCAAATTAGTTCAGCTTTACTAATTATGTAGGTACATAGTGGCAGGCCACACGATTTCCGTTTTTTTTTTCGTCACGTGATCCCCCACCACTGGAACCAGGCCCCTTCCGCTGCCGCCAAGTCCATACCTTCGCGTGTGGGCAGCGGGAGGGAAACCTTAACTTCCCCCCCAAGAACTATTCCACGTCCACCCTAAACTTCCTAAAATGGTATAGCTTGTTTCAGGTCCCCTACTAGCGCGGTACATACATCTGTTTTAGTGCCCTTTGGAGGTAAACCGTAAGCATCCATCACGCGGCGCGTCGCGTGAACAAAATTTGTTTTTCTTTCATCACAGCTTTCGAACGCATGTATGTATTCACAACATCGCGGTCTCGATCTTCAAGCTATACTACTTACTTTCCATCGGGCTTTCAAGTTTAAAATGAGCTCGTCTTCATCTTCATC
>SRQL01000598.1:0-16474 GCA_018360575.1 Claviceps sp. LM454 group G7 | reverse complement strand
CAAGGGCTTGAACTGCAAGTTCATTATCTGTTCCAGGCCGAGAAATGCTCCTGTAACTGAGCGAGCTGTTCCTGTCGCCACACCCCCGGCTTGCTCTTACAAGTTATTACATACCTTGCGCACATCACACCCTCCAATGCCAAGGACTTTGGCCCCGGGACGGACCGTTGCAATGTCCTTGGCGGCTGCTTCCGTCTTGTCGACGTTGCGCCCAATGATACACGCGTTGGCGCCAAGCCGGACAAGTGCCCGCGTCTGCATGCTGCAGATGGTTCCCGCGCCGCCTGTCACGAAGACCACGCGGCCATCTGAGAGAGTACATACAGCCTGTTAGTAAGGACACTTATGTGGTGAAGGGATTGAGGAAGCTGGAAAGAGATGGTGTGGGTGGATAGGGACTCAACTGAATAGGCCGTCTTTCCATACTGGGCTGAGGTAGCGCGACTCGGGGACTGGCATCGTTGCGGAGAGTGGTGCTTGTGGATGAGTCGTCGTCGAATCGGCACCCTGATACGCAATCACACGTGTCTTATGTACGTTCGACAGAGACACCTGCTTGAATGGACGTGAAGAGGGGGTTGGAGGAGGCGAACGAGACGTTCATGAAGCCTCGGCCCGGGGACGGATATTTGTGGGGCTTGCGTCTGGGGAATGCCGACAATGGCGGCGATGGCATGTTGCCTTTATAGGCATAACGTGTGTAACGAACTAACGATACACACCGTTTATCTTGGCCGGGACGCCGTGTGCAACTCAATATTTTCAGTCTCTGTGATGCAAGTCGCTAATCGGATTTAGAGCAAGCGCCTTATATTGACGTCCTATAGAGATTGCGTGGCGGGCACGGAGCTGAGGGTTAAGTTTTAACACTACATAGGTACATATTGTCAAAGTCTTCGTATGAAATATACACGCCCTTGGAGCGCTAGAGTAACTTGCCATGAAAATGCAACTGTTAACTTACTTACTCTCGTCACGTCATGTGTGTGAAGTCCCGGGCTTCGAGGAATGAGATAAAAGTTGCGCCCGAATGGCCCTATGCGGTGCAACGGTCCCTTTGAGCATGTTTCGTTTCATGTGTTACAATCGTATGTCAAGAGCTCCTACTCAAACCAATATGCTGGGCATCGTCACCAGTGGTAGACTGGTAGTAATGCCGTTTACCCGACCCACGATGGACTACCTGGTAGGCAGAGGCAAAGTCAAAGTCAAAAGAGAAACGGCAGAAACTGAAACGGACTATCGAGACAAGAGGAGGGGGGAAGCCGCTAGAAGCTGTGTAGCCGGAACCCCACCCCATCTACCGCTAGACTTAATTCGGTAAGAGGGGCATTGCGGCATCAAAAAAGTCTTGGAGGGGCACGATTTTTCTTCCCGGGCTGCCTTCTCTTCTCACCTCGACGTGGTCATGCACCGCAATCGCTTCGTCAAGCCTCACGGATGAGAGTATTTTAGAATTCTGACGGATTCAATCTTCAACATTTCGCGTCTTCGCCCTTTTGCGCCCATTGTAAGACCAGCCGCCGTCAATACCGTCTTCACTCGAACCTCGTCCATTGCCCGATATCGGCGTAGAGAACCATCGAAGAGAGCTGTCACTATCCAGATCGGTGAGAAGGTTCCCATGACTTGGGAGGCGGGTTTCAGCGATAGAAATTTCTGTAGCTGACTGTGTCTTAGACTGTGCGAGAATGTCGACGACATCAGAAGTCCCCAAGACCTGCAAGGTCATCACTGCAGACACCATTGCGAAGGGTCTCCTCGCGGAGGTCAAAGACACGTTGGCCAAGGTCCAAGGAGCCAGTCCCAGCAAGCCCACACTGGCTGCTTTCCTGGCCAATGGAGATCCCGCCGCTGTGAAATATGCTGAATGGTCAAAAAAGACATGTGAGGACAAGTAAGTAGTCGAATAGACTTGTCCGAGGCGTCCGTTCGGTCAGGCGCGTGGTGTGACTGATCCTGACCATCTCTTTTGCAGTGGCTTCGAGTTCGACCTCCGTACCGTGGACAAGGACCTGCTTGAGGAAGAAATCAACAAAGCAAATGGCGACGACGCAATCGATGGAATCATTGTTTACTACCCAATCTTCCCCCAGAACCCCTCTCACGACACGTACGTACAAGAGACTGTGGAGCTTTCCAAGGACGTCGAGGGCATGCGACACAAGCACTTGTACAACATGTACCACAATGTCCGCTTCCTGGATCCTCCCGAAAACCGCAAGAAGTCTATCCTGCCCTGCACGCCGTTGGCTGTAGTCAAGATCCTGGAACACCTCCAGATCTACAACCCGATCCTCGCAGCAGGGAACCGTCTATTTGGCAAGACGATTACCGTGATCAATCGCTCGGAAGTCAATGGACGGCCCCTGGCTGCTCTTCTGGCCAATGACGGCGCCACGGTTTACTCAGTCGACATCACGGGCGTGCAGCTATTCACGCGCGGACAGGGCATCAAAAGCAAGAGACATCACGTCGAAGACAAGAAGGACTGGGGCCTCAAGGAATGTCTCCCGCTCAGCGACGTCGTCATTGGTGGAGTCCCAGTTGAGTCATTCAAGGTGCCGACAGAGCTCATCCGCGAAGGTGCCGTGTGCATCAACTTTTCTTCATTCAAGAACTTTGACGGGCCTGCGATCAAGGAGAAGGCGTCTATCTATGTTCCCTCTGTGGGAAAGGTCACCATTGCGATCTTGCTGCGTAACTTGGTGGTAAGTACATCCCAATGAATGATGAGATGGAGGTTCTATTTGCCGTGTGTGTGCACAGAAGAGAAAATGACACTAATTTCATACTAGCGCTTGATTGCGAACCGTCCGCACAAGGACGAGGCTGATCAGGGGGTGATTCAGGCCAAGACGGAGGCCTTTGCCGATGATTAGAGGCTTCGTGATGACTGAGGGTTTTCGATGAGTATAGAATTGCTGATTGGTGTTCTTTTTGTATCCCTTCATTTGGAGGGGTTTCCCTTTTCCTGGTTCCATCTAAGTCCATTTCCCTCTCTCATATGGCGATATCAGAGAGAAGCACATGATCCATCATATAAAAGCGGAAAGAAAAAAGGAAAGCATCGTCCGGCCTCCCATGTTTCGCCAAGTTTTTCCTTATGTTTTAGACAGTTAGAAGATTTGCCAGCGTAGCAGACAGAGACAGAGACAGAAATTAGAATTGGTTGTCCTGGTCCTGATCGTTCAACAACCGCCATTGCGTGTTTTGTTTGTTACATACATCCTTTTGTCGTGTCTCCGACTCGTGTGTCGGGGACTTACAACTCCGGAAGCACAAAAAGAGCATGTACATCTTTCTGAAAGGGGCGCCCTCTCAGGCCCGAAGAGCAAACGAATGCATCGCGGGAAGAGAGACACCCCAAGAAACCAGATTCCAAGCACGACAGAGCAGAGCATACCTACATCATACTCGTGAGTCGTGCGTCTTCCGCTTTCTCATCTCCCGCACAGAGGACAGCTATCCTGCACAACGATATATCTCTCATGCGGAGCAGTAGGACATGACCGCTCCCGGCACCCATCCATCGAAGTCTTGAAGAAGTGAATCCCCGGATCCACGCACGTCATGTAGATGTAGTAATTCTTGACATAGTCGCACATTGGAGAGGGTTCGGGATGTCCTTGCACGGGGATGGAAGGCCGTCAATCGGGAGGCGTCTTCAGACTTCTTTCCCCTTGTAACTTGTTGATCTCGGAAGCTTTTCTATTTCTTATCTCGGGATTCGACTTGTAAGTAGTTGAGATGGCCGGTGCGGTATTTGTGATGGCGGCGGGACTTCAAGGGCTTGTGTTGTTCAGGTTCTAGGCTCCGTTACTATGGAAAGCACTGAGCAGGATAGGTATGATGGGTTAGGTAGGTAATGAAAATGAGGCGTATGAATGTCGTATGTATATGGACCTCTTACGTTTGATGTATGTATGTATTTTAAGATTGGTGTTTGTTGTTCTATCCGTAGGTAGTACGACTATGGGGTATGTCGACGGCGTTTGTTGTCTGAAAATGTTTCATGCCATGTGATGCATGTCTCGGGCATCGGATTCACACAATCAACACAATGACTGGATTGAGGGTCCCGGCGGTCTGGTGTCGTCTCATCTCATCTCGTCTCGTCTCGTCTCGTCTGGTGTCGTCTCGCTCACAACAGGCTTCCTGGGCAGCTTTGTCCTGTGGTATGTACTATTGGAGGCAAAACCATCTGGGATACCTACGTATGCCATTCTGGGGCTTTGTGAGCGCTTTAATAACGAAGTCTTATTAGTCTGAGAAGGAGTACCTAGAGGGATTGGGGGCAGAGATGTGCATGTCTGTGTGTTTGGTTGGGGAGGGGAGAAAAGACCGAAGGACATCGGATGGCACGAGAAAGACAGCAGTTATGATGCAATTACATAGCTGATTACGGTGGGAATACCTATATTGACGTTGACGAGGAAGCCTGCTGTGAATTATTATTATTTACCTCCCAGCGTCTGGAATCTGGATATATGACTTGTCACTTGTGGTGTTACGCGTACTGTTTATGCGGACATTGACTTGCGGTAGGAATACAGAGTACGATAGGGCCATGTCCCACTGTGTTGCAACTTGAATGTTTGGTTGAGCTCAACTTTTATGCAACGGATTCGCGCAGCGGCACGACTCGCACGAGTGGGAACACAACAGGTTCCTGCCGGTCATGCCACATGGCGAGTCCGATATGCATGGGGAACCAAGGCCAACCAGAAACCTATATGACCACGTTTCCGGTAATGGGGAAAGACGAGCAGTTGATAGAGTTTGGAAGAGCAAATGCATTACATGCTGGGGGTGGTTTGCTGAGGTCTCAGGTACATAGGTACCTAGGTACATACCTGGGCTTGAACAAGTTGAGGTGTTACGTAGACCCAACAGATGGCAGCGATGAGCTACAATTTATCCGTGCCATTTGCTAGTAAGAGTCATCTTTACTTCCGGATGTAATCAACTCTACCTCCTAGAGTCCTAGTCTCTGGCAATATGTAGTCTAGACTGTCGCGGGGCGCACCGGGCCTAGGTACGGCTCGGTCCGTTTATGGGAATCCAGCGGTTGACCTCTTTTGCTTTCAAGACAGCAATGGGGGAGTTCGTTGTGGTTAACCGTTCAGGAGGTAAGTATATGATATATCCACGTCCGTCTTGGGTGGATATTCGAGGAAGATAAGATAGGTTCGTACCACGCGTTGCACGATGCATGCAAACGCGACCAGATGCAAGAGGAGTTCAGTTTAGTTCGGTCAACTTCGGTGGGAGATGGCGGTGCCGCTTGGACCATTATCCATCAGAGCCCCGTCATCGCCTTTGTTCGCCAACGAGCAACGACACATATTCGTATGGAATAGCCCCTAAGACGACCTCTGTTAATCCCAAGGCGAGGCTGGATCGAGACATTGGTCGGCCCTATTGCAACCTGCTTCGTTGGCTTTGCCTCGGCCCTCGAGCTATAAGATAAGTATGTACTCCGTAGTTAAGCAATTAGGTAAACCAAGTCCTCTCGGGAACGCTGCTCCGGACAGCGGTCAAAGCGCACACAATGAGCATCTCCGTAGGTACAATCAAGAGTCAGAAAGACAAGCTTCGCAATCTGACTGTCTTGGGGTGTCACGGACGACTCGCGGTTCACCGCATTCGCGAATTGCGACTCCGGAGGGCTTCAACTGCGTCATTAAGCTGAGTGCTGACCACGGCACAATGAGTCTCTCGAGTTGTTGAACCCGATATCGGACCTACCAGAAAACTCTCATGTTGATGTAGGTACCTATAGTACATATGTACATACTCCGTAGAGTCCGTACCGGTACATAATGCAGTCCTGAGCCAAGGCCTAAAACCCAAGCTTGGCCGCGGTCACAGCCTACGGAGTACAGGTTCTTGTCCAACGTGGGACAACGTGGAACAATGTGAGACTGTGTGGGACATGGACAGGGTTTCACACGGACTCCTGGCCTCGGGCTCTTTGTGCATCGTCTTGGTTGCAGACTTGCAGGCAGTGCCCGACGTCCCATCCTTGTCTTGCAAGTTGCATGGAACGTCCCCTACCCGCGTTTTTCCTAAGCCGAATGAATCGCCCGATGCCATGGTGAGATGGAGGACAGAGAGCCGTTCTTATTGACAAGGTTCGGCCAGCCAGCCCGCCTCCGCCTTATTATTAATTTGGCCTAGCTTTGATCGACAAGGCTACCTACAGCCTACAACAGAGTACCTAGGTACTGTAGTCTGTTATGAAGAGTTTAGAATCCTCGGCGTGCGGAATGTAAGTGCTGGCCGGGGGCCGGGGCTCGAGGGAAGGGGTGAGTTGCGTGAGGACATGTCTAGGACAAGTCTTCGGTCCGCATTTGAGAGGCAAGACATTTCGTGATATGATTTGTGATGTTCCTTGGCGAGAGGTGAAAGTGTTGCCATTTCCCGTTGCACGTGTCGGGCCGGCTTGATTCATGAGGCTTGACTCATGAGGTCTGCGGGGAACTCGGGAGTCGGGACTCGGGAGAGGACAAGCCTTCAAGGTGTGGACACTAGAGGCGGGATGGTGGGAAACTTGGAAGTTGGACGTGTGAAAGTGTGGAGGGGGATGGATTCACGGAATGCGATGTGAGGGCGAAACCTCAACCAAGGCGGCAGTTATTTGCCGAGAACCCGACACGGGACAGGACAGACCCCAACTTGGCACAGGGAGCCAATGGAGTGCGTGCATGTAGGTACATGCAGAGTACATACAGATACCTGCAGATAAACACATAACACTGCATATCTAGATGCACCACTTGGATGTCTTGGATGTCCAGGCACTGGTCAAAGTTCTTTACACAGTTCATACAGTGAATATGTACTCCGTACATGCCGCCTCACGTCGCAGGCCGGCTGCTAACAGGTGGAGGCGGCTCTCGAGTCTTGAATCTTGATGCAGAAACCCAGCGGCTGGCTCCGCCTCCGCCTCAAGCGAGCACCTGCTTCACAAGCGATGAGCAATCAAATGCCATGCAATTTGTGTCGGCTGTCAACTCTGACAGCTGCCCGGTGGACTTTGAACAAATCACAAAAAGCGAAACAGAAATCTCTCATTCCGCACGGTCTTTTCTCACGACATGCTTCGTGAATCGTAACAGCTTCGTTGGCACGTCAGCTTCAGCCACAGTCAAGCGGCAAGGGGGGGTTGGCGTTGTCCAATCAGAGAATGAGACATGGACAAGTTGCCACGCAAAGACGCCACGCGCACACGCACACACGCAACTGGAGGCATGTATCCAACGCCGATCGCCATCACAGATTCCCGTCACACATTCCGACGACGACGACGACCAAGACGACGACCAAGACGACTTCAAAGCAGGCAGCCCGCGGACAAGATACCCCCAATTGCAGACGCGGGCAGCCAAACAAGCGACCGGACAGCCGACAGACACATATGTCTGCGCCGTTGACGACCGGTGCCCATCGACCATTGACCGCGAAGCCGAACCCCTCTCCCCGGGTGTCGTGCTAGGTGGGTTGGCTGGGTCGGTGGTGGTTTCTTGTCCCGACGCCCGACGCCCGACCGTTTCGAGCTTTTTGGAAAAGCACTCACTCGACACGGAAAATCATCGACATGACCGATCCGTCTGTCCGAGCCGTGCGCTTCTCTGACGCCGACGACGAGGACGACAACGAAGTGCACATCGGGAGGCTAGGAGACGGACTGTCACAGCAACGGCAGCCGTCGCCCGCCGCCGTCGACGGCGACGTCGATGCAGAGAATGCAGAAAATATAGAAATCGCAGACAACTCGTCCCCTGGCTCCGAGGAGGCTGACCCCAACGCGGCTGAGGGCCAGCACGAAACGGGCACCCTGAACATGTACGTCTCCTCCCCCCAACAACCCCGGCGCAAACGACAGGTCATGGTAGCACAGAACCGCCACCAGGAGGGACTGAACTGTTGTTGACGGTGGTGTTGCCGTTCGCTGGTACTGCCACCGCTGAAGCTGGATCTAACACCCGATTGCACAGCACTTCGCAGGACGATGCCGCTTCACATGCCAGCGGCGGACGACCGCCGCAGAGGCCGCTGGGTCCCGCCCGAACGCCGTCGAACACGTACAACCCGGCGACGTCTCGCAAGCCCCGGACCATGCCGCAGAACCAGCCGTATGTCGAGTCGATGCGATCGTCGTCCAAGACGCGGCTGAGGCAAAACGAGAGCCGATTCCGCGCTCAAGAGCGAGCATATGTCCAAAAGCTGCGACACGATGCCGGAGGCGAGTACTTCAACTCGCACCAGTCGGGAACCGGCAATGACTCGGACTCGGAAGGAGAGACGCCTTCGTCCGAGGGGCCGTTTGAAGATCGCCTGGATCAGGAGACCATCATGTTTTACGGCAATGAGAATCTGCAGCCCACAGAGGAGGATGTCAAGGACCCGGATAATAAAGAGAGGCTCGAATGGTACGGCATGCTTGAGGCTGTGCTGACGGGAGACGTCGTACGGCAGGAAAAGAAGCGTCTAATCGGAGCGTCGGATCCGGAAGCGAGCTGGGCGGCGCATAAATCCGAGCTGTGGCTGGGCGTGCGTGCCAAGACCTGTGGCCGGCAGATCCCCGTACAGAAGCGCATGGTGGAAGAGGCTCGTAGCACCGTCGACAAGCTGCTGGACAAGATTATCAACTTTGAGGTCAAGGGCGAAAGCGTGGCCGGAAAACCGCCCCACGAGCAGGTCAAGGATATTGTCAAGACGATTGAGAAGTGCGAGAGCCTGTATCCGTCGTGGAACTCGCTGGCGGCAGAGCACAAGGCCGCCAGCTCGCCCGCGTTTCACGAAGCGTACGAGGCCATCTTCTCATGGTACAATACTAACAAGCTCATCAACACGGAGCTATCCATCTTGAAGAAGTGGGTCGGGAACGAGGAGCTGGACTGTGCGCGGACGAAGCAGCGATCGCCGGCCGTTGATGGCATCACGACAGACGAGACGTCTTTTCTGGACCGGCTCATGAAGGATGATTCACTGCTTTCTCTCTACGATGACGATCCGCAGAGCCCTCGGAAAGGCATGCTGTGGCCCATCTATTCCATCATCAGCAAGGTCAAGGAGACGCTCATTCACAATTCTGCACCTTTCCAGAAACGCCACCTGCCGCCGTATCTGGAGGAGCTGCTGACGCTCATCAGCTTCCCGTCGCGGCTCATTGAGGAAATCACCAAGACGCGCCTCGAGTACGCTACGAGGGTTCGAGAGGCGGCGCAGCAGAACTCAATGATGCAGGAGCAGATGATTGCGCAGTTCCAGGTACTACTGAAGTTCCTCGTCCGCATCAAGGAAGAGTACCTGTCGATTGAGAGCCCAGAACCAGGCTGGGAGCTGCCGCCATGTCTGGACGAAGGTTTCGACAAGGTGGCTCTTGAGGCCCTCAAGTACTACTTCAAGATGCTCAACTGGAAGCTGAGCGGCAACAAAAACACGTTCAAGGAAGCGGAGCTGCTTTTTCAGGAGTGGGATTTCGCCAACTTCATCGGCAGCCAGCTGCAGGGCGGCCACATAGAAGTCGCCGAGCAGTTTAGCTCACTGACGTACAAGGCGCTGAACCGCCTGAGCCAGACATTCGAGAAGGAGCTGCAAGTCAAGCCCAAGGAGAGCACGGCGGAGATGAGCAAGCGATACAAGGCGTGTCTCGACTCGGTGCGGATTCGGCAACGGATGCTGCAGCGGTTTTCGCGGATGCTGAGCGACAACTACGAGCATGTGTCGGACTTTAGCATCTCGTTTCCGCCCGAGTCGATGCAGAAATTCTACGACCAGCTCGTGGCTTCGGGCCACTTCCGGGTTGAGTCGCCCGTGTTTGAGAAGATGGGCGCGTACGTGATTGCCGCGCCGGAGCTGTACTCGCGGCTGGAAGATATCAAAGGAATGATGGCGGTGACGTCGCTAGACCGATTCGCGGAGGACCCCTCGGAAGGATACGTCCTGATTCTGCGGCCCGAAGATCCCATGAGCTGGTTCGGCGAATCGATCAAGGTGCGGCTCCGCGAGCAAAAGATTGACCTGAAACGAGGCCAGCTGCGACTATGTGCCATGAGTTCGCAAACACTGGCCGAGGCAAGGCGCGGATTCCTCGACGCCGTGGACATGCACGTGGACCTCCTCCAGGAGTCTCGGTCCAATATCCACAAGGTGAACTCACGGCTCATGGAGATCCGACGCGTGGCCTACAAGCTATCCAACACCTTCATGGACAGCGTCGAAGTGATTCGGAAGCAGACCGAAGGCCGGGACTGCCAGGACCTAATCCAAACATGCTTTATCTTCGCGACGGAATTCGGTCAACGGTCCCTCTTGTACATGGACAGCAACCGACGGCAGATGAATAACCTGAAGCTCACGAAGCTAGCCCTGGACTGGGTCAGCTTCATCTGCGACGACTGCATCGCCTCGGACCGCAAAACCTTCCGGTGGGCCGTCCTAGCCCTCGAATTTGCCATGGGCATGACCCGCGGGCGACACATCCTCGCCCTCGGCGACGACGAATACGAAAAACTCCGCACCAAAGTCGGCGGCTGCATGTCCCTCCTCATCTCGCACTTTGACATCATGGGCGCCCGGTCCAACATGGCTGCGCAGGCCGAAAAAGAACGCATGGAAGCCCTGGTGGGCCAATTCCGCAAACTCGACAAAAACCGCATGCTCGACGACGACGAAGCCGCGCGGTTTACTCAAGATCAACGCCTCCTCAGCTTAGACCTCATGGATGGATTCCGCCGCGAAAAAGAAGCCCAGCGACGTGCTCTCGGCCGTGTCCTCGAAGCGACCAACGAAGCTGACCGTTCCCTTGCGTACCTCTCCTCCTCGGCCACCAACGTGACTAAGCGCTGGCAGCAGGGCCACTTTGTCGGCGGAGGCACCTTTGGGAATGTATACGCGGCGATGGATCTCGACACGGGGCTCCTCATGGCCGTCAAGGAGATTCGCTTGCAGGATCCAAAGCTGATCCCTACGATTGCGGAGCAGATTGGCGAGGAGATGGGCGTGTTGGAGGTGCTGGACCATCCGAATATCGTGCAGTACTTTGGGATAGAGGTCCACCGGGACCGGGTGTACATCTTTATGGAGTACTGTTCTGGGGGTTCGCTGGCGAATCTGCTGGAGCATGGGCGGATTGAGGACGAGCAGGTGATGACGTTTTATGCGTTGCAGCTCTTGGAGGGGTTGGTGTACCTCCATGAGAGCGGTATAGCGCACCGTGATATCAAACCGGAGAGTGAGTTTTTTTTTAGTTTTTTTTCTAGTCTTCTTTTGGTTTTCTGGGTCTTGCATCGTTGTTCTGCTTTCTTTTTGCCTTTTCTAAGGACTCACTTCCTCTGGATCCTTGTTGCTTTACTCCCAAAACACTCCCCTCTGTTGCGTTATCTTTTCATCACTGCGCTCTCCACAAAGTCCCTCTTTCTTGTATTATCTTCCTCCAATTCCTCCTCTTTCCCGCATTCCTCCCTCCCTGAAAGTCATCAGCTAACAAAAACAGACATCCTACTTAACCACAACGGCATAATCAAGTACGTCGACTTTGGCGCCGCCAAAATCATCGCTCGCCAGGGCCGAACCCTCGCCGCCGACCTGCACGCTACCAAGCCCAACAAATCCATGACCGGCACCCCCATGTACATGTCCCCCGAAGTCATCAAAGGCGAGAACCCCGGCCGCGCCGGCGCCGTAGACATCTGGTCCCTCGGATGCGTCGTCCTCGAAATGGCCACCGGGCGACGCCCCTGGGCGAATCTCGACAACGAATGGGCCATCATGTACAATATTGCGCAGGGGAATCCCCCGCAGTTGCCCTCAGGGGACCAGATCAGTGCGCAGGGGCTGAGTTTCCTGTCCAAGTGTTTTGCGCGGGATCCGAAGCTGAGGCCTACGGCGGTGGAGTTGTTGCAGCATGAATGGATTATGACGGTGCGCAGTCAAGTAGTTGAGCCGATGACGCCGAGTGATGCGAGTTCGCCGGCGACGCCTACGCCTATGACGGGGACGTCGGGGAAGGGGAGTTGGATGCCCGAGGGGGGGAATTAACTTGCCGGAAGGGTACTCTCTCGAGGGTACTCTCCAGATAATACTTCTCGAAACCAGACACCTTCCAGACCGACGCTCCAAACGGAGAGTACTCTACAATAGTGGGTGGCTACTCTCCAGGGACCAGCAGACAGACTCGCAACATCCTCTCCCAGAACCAGATGGCCGTCGATTAGGTAAGCCCTTCGACGCGGCCGCTTTCTCACACGCCGTACCGTACGTACAGGCATAATATGTTCGCCGCACCCTCCTCCTCG
Organism: Claviceps sp. LM454 group G7; assembly: GCA_018360575.1. NCBI lineage: Eukaryota > Fungi > Ascomycota > Sordariomycetes > Hypocreales > Clavicipitaceae > Claviceps > Claviceps sp. LM454 group G7. The sequence goes on along the minus strand of SRQL01000598.1, from coordinate 4,166 downwards.
CCCCAATTATCATCACGGTGGCGAGACAAAAGTTTTGATTTGAGTCCTCTTCTTCTTGTCTTTTCCTTTCAACCGTCCACCCCCCCTTTTTTTTTAAATCACCATGTTTGTACAATCACGGAGCGTCGGAGATAAGCCCGGATATATTCATGTGTCGGGTATATATAGAGGAGAAGGAGGAGGGCATTGGATGGGTCAGAGCAGAGGGGCTGTCTGTTGCTCCTTGGCGTGTGGCTCATCCTGTTTGTTGTCTTGTGCTGCATTTACGGATTCGGATTCCCATCTACATCTGTGGTCGTTTTTTTTTCGTTTTTTTTTTGGGTTCTCTTTTACAATCATTCCCCCTTTTCTACTTATTACAATTTTAAAGATAATGGTGGGCTTGGGTTTGTTTGGTCGGGTTGAGATGGGATGGGCAGTAGAGGATGTGGCCGGGGCGCTTCTTTCCGTAGCAAGAAGTCAGCACGGCTTTCTGCTCGATCGAAAAACTAATGGAGGTTGTTCTTCTTTTTTTGGGTTTTTTTCTTGGTCTGATGGAGGGGGAAGAATAGGAGTTGTGGTGGCATGACTATACCCGGGCGGCGGCGTGCCCGTTTTGAGAGTGATGCGACTGATGTGTAGATGTAGAGATGTAGTAGAGGTGGGATACATAGGAAGCTGGGTGACGTTGATATTAGGGGTGTTTAATATTGTTATTACATTGCATATCATTGTATCTGTGCCGTCTTGTGTTAAAATCGCGTTTCATCGCTTGTCGGTTGGTTCTGTCAATTCTACTCAGGAAGAGAGGATAAGATGAGGATTGAATTACGCTAGATAAGCCATGCTAAGGCTGTTTTTTGTACCTATACTTTCTAATATACAGGAAGACCCGTAGATCAGGGAGGAGACCATATACTACCTCTCTTGAACTACCTACTTGTCGGGGCCGCATGATCCCTCATTGGGTCCGACCGGGAGTATTACCTCGGGGTCTTGGGCTGCCCAACGTTCCTAACTTCCTGAAGCGAAGCCGCGAGGATAATCTTATTCGGGGTTGTGCTGATAATCCATTGCGACAGTGCTTTGACTGCCACATGTAGATCACGACAGTCCTGGAGAGTCTATTTCATAGGATTTGTACATTATCTCATAATCTATCTTACACGTGATGTCAAGAGACTCAAGAGAGCCCGTGATGGCTTGTGCCCACGAATACCTGCGAGAGAAAATAAAAAGTGGACAAGATCTGAACAAGACGGGCCAAAAACGGAACACCTTTCGAGCTGAATGGTAATGTCATACCGTGCCTACCTATCTGCACAGCCGTTCGAGGCACCTGTCACTTATAGTCATACAGTCATGTTGACTCATGCAACATCAAGATAGCCACTCGTGTTGTAACAACTGTTTTGCAGACTTTCGCTTCTTCGGGTCGATTTGCAGCATGCTTCGCACAAAATCGATAAACACAACAACTTCATCGTCTGACATGTCAGAGGGCTTCATGCGGGGCATTCTTTCGCCATTCAACAGGTGCTCCAGGCTCGTCAAAGGGAACTTGGGAATTCGACGAAACTCCCCTGGACAGTGTCAGACATGTCAGCAAGACAGCTTAGTAACAGTGCGATAGATATGGCGGAAAGAAAGTACCTTGCTCATCGAAAAATTCTGCAGTGCGGCACCCCTGCTTCAGCAAGCTGGATGGAATCGGGCCGAGGATTTCCACGATTTTTGCCAAATGATCATCTTCGTCAGTCCAGGTGTCCTCTTCTGATGGGTCTTGGCGGAACATGACATAACCGTGAACAAACTCTACCACCTTTTCGTGTTCGACGATTGATTAATAAGTACCTAATGTTAGCGTCTGCCACGATAAAGCATTGTACTTGGGTTGGGTACTTACAAGGCATCCAAGGCTCCATATATCAACACCAGTATCCCAAGGGGCACCGAGAACCACTTCAGGTGCTCTCAGCGCGAGAGGCTGGATCAAATCTGACAGATGTTTCTCTCGCCAGGAAGCTAAACTCAAGTAAGTAGGCTTTCCGCACAGAATGTTGACAGTTACATACCAACGCCAAAGTCAATAATCCTGACGTGCGGCGAATTCATTTCAGAGACAAACGGCATCTTGACCACTTCTAGACGGGGAACTATAGCACCATTTTGGCCTTCGCTCGTTCGTGGCGGAACAGACTCGAGGTACTCTGAAATGGTATCTTCTGGAGTTTCCAACTCGAACAATACATTCTCCCCCTTGAGGTCTATTAGTATTGGTCAATTAGCAATCAGCATTTCAGGTCGTCCGTGAAGTCTCGAGTCGGACTCGACTCTCACACCATACCTGTGTGAATGACGCCACACTCCCTGTGAAGAAAGTCAAGCCCTTTTAGAAGCTGTCTTATGATCTCTTTTGCTGTCTTCACAGGCAACCGTCGGTATTTATACATGGCTGATTTGTGGTAGAGATGATGCCCTAGAACGTCGAAAGTAAGGCACACATGGTCTCCATTCGGCCCTCTATGGTTGAATTGTTCATTGAGAGGCAGTACGTGTTTACGACCTTCGTGAGAACTCTCCCGAGATACGTCCCGGATCTTCTCGAGAATTTCGCGCTCAAAGATTTCGTGAGGGCCGCCGTAGCAAAATTTGGTCAGCATTTTTAGCGCCACATATCGCTGGCATCTGCGTTATTAGTATGGGTTTGCACATACAGGAGAAGTATCAAGGTATAACGCACTTCAAGTCTCTGGCAAGCCAAACTGTAGAGTATCGTCCGTAGCCTAGCTTTCTCATGATACTGTATCGGCCAGAATCGAAGGTTTCGCCGAGCGAGACGGGGTAATAATGGCCATCTTGTTCAAAAACTTCTTCTTCAATGAATTGTCGACGGGGAACCGGCTTCGGCGATGGCTGCTGCGATAGCGACACAAAGGGACGCGAAATTCTACCGCGAGCATTTGCTAGGACGCCTCTTATCAGATTCATTATGGTGCCGAAAAGCGGGCAGCTCTAGCAAAGTTGATCAGACTTCAAGTTCTAGTCCGTGGGCCGCGTTGCGCAAGTTGTGCTTGGTCCTGGACTCCTGGTGACTCATGGAAAGATCCCGCCCTTTGTCCATCGACTCATCGATGAGAGGAAAGTTTGAAACCCTTGAATTACTTACTCCACTGTTTTAGAATGACGCGACGCGCCGCACTTGTAACTGCGTGTACATCAGGTACATATGTACTGACTTGGAAGTACATACCTGGAATTGTGTTGGTTATCTGAATCAAGCTTAAATTACCTCTCTATGCTGCATTCTGTTGCTTTGATCGTGAAAAGATACATACATACCTGTACATGCAGAGGGAGGTTGCCCGATGTCGAACGAAACTTTGGCCTGCAACGTCCGGTTTACTCTTTACTAATTACTTCGTCAAAATTGTTATCAGACACTACATAATAAGAAAGAGCCAGTGACTTTAAGCCGCCACCAGCGGAATGAAAGCCTTTATTGCCAACATCCCCAGAGCCTTTATTCTCGTTGCTGGTGCCTGTATCAAAGAGTGGAAGAGTAGTATGTACATAGGAGGTACATACCCCTGACGTAACCATACCTACTGTGGAGCCCGGCGACGTTGCCGAGGTGGGTCACTGGGTACCGGATATGTAGCCGATCTCATCGGCAGGAATCGGGAATTCGGGATCAATCCCTCTGCAAAAAAATCGCAAACCGCCCACATCGCTGGGCCATTCTGGTGTGTGTGGTGGTCTAGGCTTGAAGGCCCTACAAGGGTGGCAGGCTTTGCAGGGAGCGGTTGTAGCAATCCGGTCTGTCGCCAGTGGCCACTGGCACGGAGACAGCAAAGCTAGATCAGCTGCATGGTGCGAACAAAGCCAGAAAAGGGCGAGCCATAGGTAGTATAATAGCAACATAGATTCCAGGCCAGCCGCCATGGCATGTTGTCAATGATGCCAAGTGCCGAACGTGGAGTTTCGAGCTCAGCGACTCTTGGTTTGTGAAGGTATTTGTCATCTCTTACAGCCATTACAGAACATCAAGTCATGCAAGATCAAGAGAGCCACTCGTGTTGTAGCAATTCTGCTGCAGATTTTCGCTTCAACGGGTCGAGTTGCAGCATGCCCTCTTTAACAAAATCAACAAAGACAGCGAGTTCATTTTCTGGCATATCAGGAGG
>SRQL01000597.1:0-16493 GCA_018360575.1 Claviceps sp. LM454 group G7 | reverse complement strand
ATGGATGCTTACGGTTTACCTCCAAAGGGCACTAAACAGATGTATGTACCGCGCTAGTAGGGGACCTGAACCAAGCTATACCGTTTTAGGAAATTCAGGGTGGACGTGGAATAGTTCTTGGGGGGGAAGTTAAGGTTTCCCGTCTGTCCAGCCGCGGCTTTCGAGAATCTAATTGGCCGCTTACACGAAGCGCATGTACCTAGGTACAAGGTGGGCTGCGCCCCACTTATCTAACAAAATGGACCACACAGAGGACTGACGTCGACCGTTTGCTGCATCGAACGGATCGGTGATCACTGATGACGTTCTGACTTTCTATGGCGGCGGGGGCGGCTCCAGCGGCCAGCTTATAGGAGGTACCTAACCTTTTAAGGTAGGTAGTTGGGGCTGCAGCATCGTCGATCGCTGATACATAGCTTCATAGAAGCTTCGATATTCCACCATTACCACTCTGGCTTTCCAGCTCGCGATCGCACCAGCTTCAGGTCTGAAATTTGAAGACGCTCAATGAGCTCTTTCAGCGCTACACAACGCATTCGGGCCTTCATACATTCTCTGCAGCCTTCTCCATCGCTCCTCAGATTTCCTATTTCAAAGACACACTCAGGTATATCATATGACTGACACGAAGAGACGCTAAATGAATTGCAGGTTGAGTATGCAAACTGACACCGGATAGTACGACGTCTAGCAACAATGGTGGCCAAAACGGACACGAGCTCGTACAAGCTCAATCACACAATGTAAGACGAAACAGAGCCGCAGTGTCTATACTGTGTTTCAACGGTTTGGCTCGTGACATCTGACACTTCCCAGGATTCGAGTCAAGGATCCAAAGGCATCCGGTAAGTTTCCTAGCAATTACTTCCTGGAGCCCCTCGAACCTGAGGGTATCAGAGCAAGATCGCTGATCAGCACGATTCAAAGTGAAATTCTACGAATTCCTCGGCATGTCACTTGTTTCAAAGCGAGCCTTTCCAGATAACAAGTTTGATCTCTACTTCTTGGGATACAACAGTCCCAAAGCAGTCTCCCATGGCAATTCACAAGCCAACCGGGAAGGCGTCATTGAGTTGACACACAACTACGGCACAGAAAATGACTCTTCTTTCACCGTTAATACTGGCAACAAAGAGCCGCACCGGGGATTTGGCCACACCTGCATCAGCGTCGATAACATTCAAGCTGCTTGCCAGCGCCTAGAAGATGCTGGATACAAGTTTCAGAAGAAGCTTACTGACGGCCGCATGAACAACATTGCCTTTGCTCTAGACCCTGACGGCTACTGGGTGGAGATCATTGGCCAGAAACCGGTTGAACAAACCGCAAACATTAAGGAAACCGATGTAGCCACGTACAAAATGGTAAGATCGCTCTCGACATGCCGCAAAATCAGTGCTCAACGGTCCGGTATGCTCATTGCATGTGGTTTGGTGAGCTAACCATGCAGTCAGAATCACACCATGCTTCGAGTCAAGGATGCTGAGAAGTCCCTAAAGTTTTATCAAGAAGTCATGGGCATGACTCTTTTCCGAACCTCAGAGAATCAGTCTGCTGGATTCAACTTGTATTTTCTTGGCTACCCAGGGGAGCAGGGCCCTCCTAACGATGAAAAGACTGCTCATCGTGAGGGTCTGCTAGAGCTCACTTGGAATTACGGTACAGAGAAGGACGAGAACTTCAAGTATCATAATGGAAACGACGAGCCTCAAGGCTTCGGCCACATCTGTAAGCCTTGCAGTCCAGAACACCGTTGCAATTTTTGGGTCGCCGTTCAAGCCCTGGGTACTAATTGGTGAAATAGGCGTGAGTGTCGACGACGTCGAAGCTGCCTGCCAGCGCTTCGAGGACCTCGGCGTCAATTGGCGAAAGAGACTGACAGACGGACGCATGAAGAACATCGCCTTCATGCTTGATCCTGATGGATACTCGATTGAAGTCATCCCCAACGACAAGTACAGTGATAAGGTTCCAACTTAGACGTCGACATTAACTAGATTAGAATGGAACATGTACGTAGGGGATGATGCAGATAATGGCACAGCCAAGATGACTAGGTAGATAGACAATTGGGAGGCATTAGGGCAACCACTCGGTGGGAAAGGGTGCAATGATGTTTGACAACGGGTCAATCTGATCAGCGCCACCACACGAGCGGTTACTTTGCATGACTTCTGCGCAGTTTGTAAGCCAGAGTGCGACTCAAATAAACCTGATTGACTCGTCAAATCAATCATGCTTAGCACGTGAGAAGCTTGCACCAGGTACCTTCGCGCGGGACCCCCGTTCTGTACAAGCTTGTTGGTTGTACGCCTAAGCTTATGAGCGGCTATAAGCTCATCCATTGGTACCGCCCTCTATAAGAGAGAAAAGGGAGGCTCAGAATGGCCTGTACGCCTAAAACTCAACTCATCGGTTCTCTGTACCGATTCCGCGGCTGCCGATCCCGTCACTGCCCAATGTTGACTGGCCAGCTGCGTGGCGTCCAATACACGTAGTAGATTGGACACCGCAATATGTCACATATCAGTCGCAGAAAGTTGACCTGTCTGAGGTCCAAGTTGCCGCATGGAAGAGAGGACCAGCCATCACTGTTGTCATTATACCCCAAGTCTTCTGATAGAACAAGAGCCGGGAAGTATGGCTACTAGTAACAGGTACTGAGCCGAACAGGCATGATCACGAAAAATGCCGGAGCACTGTGTGCCACTTGTACCAGCCATTTCGTGTCCACGATTTCGTCATGCTGTCTTTATATAACGCACTGCCAGTCTGCCACCCATTTCGGAACACTTGAAGCTCAGGTCTTGACACTTTCTTCCAATCACGGCTTCTCTGTTTCAAGTCCCCAACCATCAGATTCAGATCCCGCTACCAACCCCAAACGACTTTGAACCTCAAACTCTGATGATGATTGAAGCTTCCATGGAAGGGAGCACGGCTTCTATTGTCTCGAGACATCGCATACTAGTTTCGGAAAGGGTGTCTGCCGATGGCCTGGCACTGCTCGCCTCTCACCACGATGTGGACGTCAAGCTTGGGCTATCTGCTGACGAGCTCATATCCATCATTCCCGAATATGAAGGCCTGATTATTCGGTCAGAAACCAAAGTCACGCCCGAAGTCCTTCAGGCGGGACGAAAGTTAAAGGCGGTAGCCCGTGCTGGCGTTGGTGTCGACAACATCAATGTGCCAGCAGCTACATCTCAGGGTATCATCGTGATCAATTCACCCGGAGGAAACACCTTGGCTGCTGCTGAACATACAATCGCCTTGCTACTGGCAACGGCGCGAAACATTGGCCGTGCCGACAGAACTATCAAGGACGGAAAGTGGGAGCGCGGCAGATTAGTGGGTGTTGAGGTTGGTCGAAAGACATTGGGTATTGTTGGGCTCGGAAAAGTTGGCATCAACGTCGCCAGGATGGCAAAGGGCTTGGGCATGCAAGTGAAAGCTGTTGATCCATTTGCAAGTGCAGACATGGCCCGGCAGGCTGGTGTTGAGCTTGTGTCGGATCTCAAGACGTTGCTGCCTCATGTGGACTTTCTCACCATCCACACTCCGCTACTAGCGACCACGATGGACTTGATTGGTGAAGAGGAGCTGCAGATGATGAAAGAGACAGCCAGAGTGCTCAACGTGGCTCGAGGTGGAGTGTACAACGAAGCCGCACTGCTCAAGGCTCTGGATGAAGGGTCGATAGCTGGTGCTGGTTTGGATGTCTTCACAACCGAGCCTCTCATCCCGGGCGGCTCGGTCGCCGACTGGCTTGCGAAGCATCCGAATACAGTAGCAACACCTCACCTGGGTGCGTCGACCGTCGAGGCCCAGGAGAACGTCTCTATCGACGTATGCACGCAGATGTGCGAGATCCTCCGCGGTGGCCTGCCTACCAGCGCAGTCAATGCCCCCATCATCCTTCCAGAGGAGTATCGCAAGCTCGGTCCTGCTGTGCGGCTGGTCGAGAAGATGGGCCGCCTCTACACCCAGCACTTTGTCAAATCCAAGGGCGGCATGATTGGGGGAAGAAGATTCGAGCTCATCTACCATGGCGACTTGGCCGGCTTGCAAAACACCAAGCCGCTCTTTGCTGCACTTGTCAAGGGTCTCGCGGCGTTCTTCAGCGACTCACACGTGAACATTGTCAACGCGACCCTCATTGCGAAGGAGAAGGGCATCGTCATCAGCGAAACCCATGTCCACCAGTCAACGAGTCTGAAGTACTCAAACTTGGTGACCTTGAAGTCCATCGCAGATGAAGCTCGGGGGCCAGATGCAGAACAGATCATTGAAGGATACGTTGGGCCTGATAAGAGGGTTTACATTTCCAAACTGGACCGCTTCAATGCCACCTTCAAGCCCGAGGGCACTCTCATCATCGTACACAACTACGATGAGCCAGGCAAAATCGGCGGAGTCGGCACGGTGCTCGGGTCTCACGGCATCAACATCCGATACATGCAGGTGGCGAGTTTGGACGCCGAGGCAAGGCAGAGCCCTAGCACACCGCTATCGCAGCAGAAGGATAACGAGGCGCTCATGATCCTGGGTGTCGACGGGGAAGTGAGTGCTCAGATTGTGGACGGTCTGAAGGCATCAAAGGGCGTCTTGGACGTGAGTCTTGTGCAGCTGTAGGTACCCTTAGGTACATAGGTTAAGTACCTACGTTAGGTACATATGTACAAACCTACATATGTACCTTGTACCTCTAATGCAAGCCCCTAATATGACGGGCGGTGGTGGAATATGTACATACGTAAACACAACATCATGAAGCTGTTGCTGTGTACATAATTCACATTGGATTCCCCAACTGGGGTCGATTGGGCAACGTCTTTACTTAGCGAATACCTACATTTAAACGAGATTCTGGTTGTAAATGAGATGAAAATGAGCTGAATTTCGATTGCGCGCCGGGGTCCGCGTTGCCTTCAAGCCAGATCCTTTGCGACTGTGAACCCTTACCAAAGCAAAGTGCACAGCCAATCAGAAGCGATTGCAGCGGACCTCTGTCCCCACCTGTCGTCATTAGGTAGCCGTAAGCTCTTTCAAGTTTCGACGTGCCAAGCGAAGTTGGCAGGCAACTTCACGTTCCAATCCGCCAAAGACGCACGACGACAATCCGCCCGCTGGCAAAAGCATCATCGAAGAAAGCCTCCAGCGAATCCACAGCCACGATTGCTTTGCCTGCTCAATCTACATACATACTTCTGGTTCCCATCTCCATCTAGCAGGCGATTTTCGAAAGCTCCCGCTACATCGTGGCCGTCCGGCCGAGACTAGCCGGCACGCCGATTGATACTCCCTGGCTGACAGGTATCGTCCTAGCCGTTTGCGACTGAGCCAAGACAGGGTATCATCCATCAAACCACCTATCCCGTCGAACCGATTCGCCCAGATAGGTAGCATCGTCGAAGCAGTCACTCTTATTTCGCTTCTAGACGAATCCATAGGGCTTGGCCTGTTCACAAAAGGTGCTCTTACGTTTCGCAGAGGGGACGCCTCGCAAAGCAAGCGTGTCCTCGCAATCGGATCATAATCTTTTATTCTCGATAATTTCTTTCCTTTTTCGGCGATGGGACAGAGGCACGGCTCTGGCAGTTTCGCCAGCGTGCGGACATGTGTTCTGGGAATGGGCCGCATTCTAGGGGTTGGGTTGTCGTCTGTCGCAGCAGCACCGTTGACTGAAAAGAAGCACGGGGGCGATGAGCTCCAGGGAACGCCCGCCTGGGTGTTGTACGTGGCCTCAATGGTCCTCGTCCTACTCGGTGGTGCTTTTGCTGGGTTAACCATTGCGTACGTTGGCAATTCTCCCCTTGGTCTCAGGCAATTGTTCGATACGGTTATCGGTGATGATTGATGAAGTTGGCAATCAAAGACCTCGCTAACATATCGTTCTTGATGTAGTCTCATGGGACAGGACAGTATTTACTTGCAGGTTGTGTCCGGCGATGCGTGCGAACCACAATACAAAAACGCGAAGAGAGTTTTGCAGCTGCTCAATAAGGGCAAGCACTGGGTGCTAGTCACCCTGTTGCTAGCCAACGTAATTGTCAATGAGTCTTTACCGGTTGTTCTCGACAGGACTCTGGGTGGTGGCGTCGCGGCTGTCGTTGGCAGCACGATCCTTATCGGTAGGTCTCGAGAAAGAGAAATTTGATCGCGACAAGGCCACCTACGCGATTGTGTGAATGCTAACGTGTGCGCTAGTCATATTCGGCGAAATCGTCCCCCAGTCTATCTGTGTTCGTTACGGCTTACCGATTGGCGGTTTCATGTCGAAACCAGTGCTCATGCTGATGTACCTGACGAGTCCCGTGGCCTGGCCGACTGCCAAGCTGCTCGACTGGATTCTCGGCGAAGACCATGGAACAGTGTACAAGAAGAGTGGCCTCAAAACACTTGTGACCCTTCACAAGTCCTTAGGAGAGCTTTCCGATCGGTTGAACCAGGACGAAGTCACCATCATCACCGCTGTCTTAGACTTGAAGGACAAGCCTGTGTCGGAGGTCATGACGCCTATGGACGATGTGTATACGTTGGCTGAGGATCACGTTTTGGACGAAAAGACAATGGACAATATCTTGAGTTCGGGCTACTCTCGCATTCCCATTTATCGCGCGGGCAATCCTACCGACTTTGTTGGCATGTTGTTGGTCAAAACGCTCATCACATATGACCCGGAAGACAAAATCCCCGTCAGAGAGATTCCTCTTGGCGCAATAGTGGAAACACGACCGGAAACCAGCTGCCTAGACATCATTAACTTCTTCCAGGAGGGCAAGTCACACATGGTTCTGGTGTCGAATCATCCAGGCTCAGATCATGGCGCTCTAGGTGTTGTCACGTTGGAAGATGTCATTGAGGAACTAATCGGAGAGTAAGTCCGCGAGAGTGTCTAAAATCTTTTCGTGTCGAACCTGTGATCTAACTTATTTTGTAGGGAAATCGTTGACGAGTCTGATGTCTACGTTGATGTTCACAAGGCCATTCGGCGTCTTACCCCGGCACCGCGTGCCCGACGCATTCATGCCGAGGCTGGTGCCGCTGCTGTGGGTAGAAGACACGGCGAAGGCGCCGCACTGGTTGATATTGCGGAACAAATAGAAGCTGCAAGTCCTGTCGTTGGCTCATTAGGCGCCATGAGTGACGGTGTGCCCGAGAGACACGCCAAGATGGCGGTCTTTATGCGTCGACGAGGTTCGGCCGGGCCAGACGGCAAACCCGATGATAGGCCAGTCCCTTTCAAGGCATCGCTTGACGAGATGAAGCAACAGCTTCGACACCTTGCTCCATCCAATCGCGCTGCCAACCCCCGCAGCACTCGCACCAATGTCTTTAAAATCAAGCAAGGATTGAGCGTGACAACGTTTGTTGCCGGCGATGGTGCTAGTTCTAGAGCCATGGACGACGCCACGAGTAGAATGAGCGACGTCGCAGATGGAGATGGAATCGGGGGCGAGTTGACACCATTGTTACAAACGCTAAATTCGCATAATGGACCGGCCGAGAATGGGTACGGGTCGGGAAAGTCAATAGAGGATAGTGTGAAGCTCAAGACTTCTGACCGGTCATAACGGCCACGGAGCTCGGTGTGGCGGAGACTGGTAGACGGCACTGGGAGGATCGCTATTTCTTTTTCAATGTTCCCTTTTAAATTTGCTTTGCTTCGTTTTGCCTTACTCTGCTTTGCTATATGGCTCCTAATGCAAGGCTATATAGTTACTCGAAGAGAACGAGGGCACCAGTCCGGGGATTGTTCGTGTGAATTAATTTCAGGCTTCAGGTCTTATTTCAAGGAATTTTGCTCTGATTTGGAAATTACAGTACAATACTTTCATACATATGTACTAGGCTCAGAGGGGGAGGCGGTCTCAGCGTGAACACGCAGGTATCTGTTATAAAACATATCGCTCGCCTTCTTGTGTTGAAGCGATGAGCTTCGGTGTGCTGTTCGAGGGCGTCATTGATTTCACGACATTCGCGCGAAGAAACACGATAAGAGGTCGGTCGGTCCACATCATGAAGGAGAAGTTCACTCAATGCAGCTCAAAGTACGATAACCGTTGTACAATCACGTCCGAGATGCTTGGCGTGTCTCCAATTAGATGCTTGATGCCTCCAGAACAGAGTGGAACGAGGAGACCGACTTCAGCCCTTCCAGTATTCAACGTGATGGGTTTATAGAATCACGGCACTCGAGGAAGCCGTCTTCTTGATAGTGATGTGTCATGAACGAATACATCACAATCGATACGCATGCAAACATCTTCTGCGATGAACTCGACCCCGGCAGGAACATCATGGAAGTCGACGAACTAATCGGTTGGCTTGTTCGATGAATTTGGTGACGAGGATCTCAGTGATTAACGAGCCACAAGTCTTAGCTGAACAACCCAATGAAGCCTACGGAAAAGATTGCGCCGGCTCGGATCACAACTCCAAAGCTGTCTCGCATAAGACTACATCCAAGAAGACACTATCTTGGATTTCTAGAACGGCCAGAACAGCATCTAATCCAATTGCTTACGCCTGTATATGTTTTCCAGAGATAAAGGACCTTGGGGTGGCTTAGGGCTGTCAGCGATGTGAGTCATGTGACGGGAGGTGAATCTGGCTTCTCTCTGAGCCTGGCTTCGGCATCTTGCGATGGCTTCAGAATAACATAACCAAAAAAAGCAATGCTGTCACGTGGAATACAGTTCAAGATACTGAGAAGCTTCACTTCCCATCAAAGGAGCCGGTTTTGGAAAACATCGACTTCCTATTCATTCGTTTGGGAGTAGGATTGGCTGCCCTATGCTAACCTTTCATTATGTAGCCTGTCACTTGGCCGATGAGGCATAGAGCAGCCACTCCTACTCCCAAACGAATGAATAGGAATTCAATGTCTTCAAAGGCCGGCTTCTTCCATAGGAAGTAAAGCTTCCTCTTGGTGCTTTGAATTAGGTATATTGCCCTGAAGCCATTGCAAGATTGCGGGGATAGGCTCGGAGAGGCCAGATTTATCTCCCGTGAACATCGATAATAGCCAGCATAAGATCCTGTGTTTCTCAATGACGTAGACGCGCATTAGCTATTGTATTGGATACTGTTCCGTCCGTCCTCATCATAAGAGTTGCCTTAGTTGCATCACATCACGCATGAACATCGAGATTTTCTGCCCCTGCATTGGTCATGATGCACCCTTTACCCCTCTCTGCAACTCCAAGATTCACCTTTGCCAGCATTATAAAAATGCCCGACCATGCGGCCCAACTTCATCACACCAAACAGCTGAATGCTACAGCGTTGCCATGTCCACCAACTCGTAGGCGCCATCCAGACGTACTCAGATGCTCACATCGCGCGCGTTTGTCCCAACGCGAACGCGGCGACATGCTCTCTCAAGTTACAGGTCATGGCCCTCTACGATGTAAATAAGTGTTGCTTTCCCCGAATTAGGACAGCGCATGTGCGTCACGCCCGTCCGCTCTGTCGACTGTCGGCCTTGGGACTACCTAATCAGGCGCAGTCATCGGATAATTGCTTCTTTACGGAGGCCACAATGCGTGAACAGTGAACACTGAACATACATACCTACCTGTTATAGGCCGGTTTGCCCTTCTCGAGGACGTGCGGAATGCACAGGCGGTTGTTCCTGTGGAGATGAGATGAATCTTGTCTACGAAAACCCCCCCTGAGCCACTGCCTCGGCTGGGCTGCGCCTGAGAGTCTTCACGGATAGGTATGCATGTACCGTAAACTGGCCAATAAAATGAGACTCGTTGGCGACGAATCGTCCAAGGAGACAACAACGGCAGAGCTCAAGGGGGGGAAAGAGAGAGTCAATGAACCGCAAAAAGAAGTAAGGAAAGACGAGAAAAGAAAGATAGAAGCCTGGAGAGACAGCGGGGCCCGCGTGGTGAATACAAAATTGAAATGTACGGAGTTACGGAGTACCTAGGTACCTATGTACATACCTATGTAGGTATGTATACGGAGTAAAAACATTTCAGGGTCCAGGTTTCAGGGATTATGTAGCCGACTCAAGCAAGGCAGGGGACAATGCTATTGTCGAGAAAGGATGGGATTTTCTGTGCTGCATTGGCTGTGGCATATTAAAAGGGGGAGGAAGCGCTGTTTGCACATGTGATAACCTTGTTTCCTAGTAACCGTTTGTAGTATGTACTCGAGCAACAGAGCATATCATGCAAAGCGAAACGATTCACGTTCGCGTAGAATTTGCCCCGGACCAAAAACGAATTGTTAGCGAGCAATGACGTACCAAAAGGAGTGGGTCGACGAAGTTGTGGTGTGTGAAATGGAATGTTTGGCCGCCGATAAGATAAGCCTCGAGACGGTTGTCGCAGCAACAGCACCTACCCCCCCGCCTCGTAAACAACGGCCCCGTTTGAACTACGGACGGGAGCGGTTAGAAATGAGAACGCACTTTTTGTCTGAGCAACGAAGCTGTCACCACCGTTTGTTCTTCATTCTGTTTGTTATATATATTCTGCTCATTATAGTAATGTCCTGCCCAATATAACATCCACGGCCTTCTTATCGTTTTTCTTCTCTTCTCCTTCTTCTTCTTCGTTGCCTACTCTCTTCACCCTGTTATTCGCTTGGTCCGTCCACGTCAAGAGAACTTGATTGTCGTTACAGTAGCCCGAAGCCACGAAACTAACCTCTACGTGGCTTGACCAAGTAGGCGCCGCTCCTCTACCTTATTCTGCAAACCGTTTTTTTAACGTCAAAGGCAGGCACGTGGCCGTAACGCTTTCCTGTCTTGAAAAAAGCCATTTTCCTTATTTAGAATAATCCAGTCCTAAGGGACCGCCGCTGTTGCAATGGCAACAGGAGGTCGAGCCCAGCATATCGAAGCATACACCAAAGCCCTTCCCAGCTCCTCTCCGCTCATCTCGTTTCTACAACGCAAACAACCTTGTGCCAGATTAGGAAATGACACGCCATCAACATCTGTCGACTACCAGAATATCGGCCAGCAAGGCAACACAAGAATGGCCGGGCATCTCGTCAGGAATAATCCGGGGGCTCTTGGTGAGCTGCAGCAGAATTCGCAGGAACCCGCGCCTCGCTCTCCGTCAAAGCCTCGCAACGAAGGTCAGGATGACATGAGTCGAAGCAGTGAAGCGCGCTCACCGGCGAAGTCTGCACTGGGGAAGCTGTCTTTTCGTCCAGGTGGCAACGACAAGGAGTCCGCGCGAGCAGCCAAGTCTCGAGATGCATCGCCCAGCAAACCAGTTAAGGCAAAGTCGAGCACAAACTTGGCTGGGTTGTTGTCTCGGCCCAAATCGCTGAGAAATCTATACAAGACAGCACACGATGACGAGAGCCGTGCGAGGGAAAAGGACAAGGAGAATGTCAAACCCAGCGCCTCGCCCAGTGCCTCGCCTAGCTTTGAGAGACCACCGCCCATCTTTGCCCAGTTCACCTCGGATCGAACTACAGTGCAGCACCAGAATCCGTCGGATCTTACGTCCACACGCGCAACCAAGGAGCGGCCACAGTCCTTACATGTTCCGAGGCCACAGCAGCTTGATGGCGATGGCGCTCAATCTCCATCATCTTCGAAGGCACGGGATCGCGCTGCCAGGCCTGTGTCGGTATTGCTCGACCAAAGTTACGGCAAGAAGTTCTTCGGCGGCTTCGGCCACTCTCGCTCCAAATCGGCCGTATCGAGCCCTACAAAGCCTACTAGACCCAAAGTTGACACTGCGAACTTGCAAGTAGATGCCAGCAACATCAATGAGCAACTAGAAGCCCTCTTGGATCGCCGTAATATCCCCGAGAACCAGCGGTACAAGATGCGTAACCTGAGCGACACCATAAAGCTGGAATTCATTCGGCAGGATCACGCGGAAATGCAAGCGGCTCTCGCCGGCAGGACAGGCAGCTGGGCGAGCCACGAACAGGATATTGGTAGTGGTGCGAATAGCCCCGTTGTCGGAAATGAGCAGCCAAAGCGCAGTCGCGGAAGAAGCTTCACTTTTTCGCGGAGCAAAAAGGATGCAAACTCGCCGACCAAGAAGTCCAAGGGATCAGACACTCTCGGCCGACATTTTCGATCCAGGTCGACAGACAGCGTGGCCTGCGAGCATCGCCCTTCCTCATCGGGGCAGTCAGTCGGGGCAGGCTTCTTGTCCAAAATCAAGATTCAGCAAGGCCCATCGGATTACGTTGCCTATCTGAGAAAGGTACAAAAGCCGGAGCTGGTTGAGGTCGGAAAGCTACACAAGTTGCGGCTTCTGCTCCGAAACGAGACCGTGGCTTGGATCGAGGACTTCATCCAACAGGGCGGGATGCACGAGATTGTGGCTTTGCTGAACCGCATCATGGAGGTTGAGTGGAGGTAAGTCCAATATAATCCGGTCAAACATCTGTGCTCTCTCTCCCCTTTGATTTCAAGGGGGAGCAGAGTCTCTGATTTTCTTTTCGTACGTTGCTGATCGTCGACTCGTCCGTAATAGAGAGGAGCACGAAGATGCCTTGCTACACGAGAACCTGCTGTGCCTGAAAGCTCTCGCGACAACAGCCAAGGCAATGGAGTATCTTCACTCCGTCCAAGCCGACTTGTTCCCCAAGCTTCTGCATCTGTTGTTCGACCCAGAAAAGAAGGGCCCAAGCGAGTTTACCACTCGCAATATCGTTCCGTCGGTCCTTCTCACGTACATCGAGTCCGCGGCTCCGGCAGAACGCGTCATACGTGCCAAGAATGTCTTGGGTCATCTTCGCGACAAGCCTGGCAAGGATGAGGAGCGCCCTCTTCCCTTTGTCTTGGAGATGAGGCAAGAGCGGCCGTACCGAGTGTGGTGCAAGGAAGTTGTTTCAGTGACCAAGGAGGTCTTCTGGATCTTCCTGCACAACATGAATGTTGTCTCCCTGGCCAGCGATAAGAGCGCCCAATTCGGCCTCGCAGTTCAGAGCCAAAACCGAGGTCAGGACCAGGGCCAGAGCCACGCCGCCCCAGTCTCTCCCGGTGACGCGAAGGATGCTTTTGGGTACATGCTTCGTAACTTCCCACAAGAGCGGCCTCCAGTCCCAGCAGCACCATATGTTGGCGGTGTCGAGTGGGACGCAACCAACTATCTTGCTTCCCACGTCGACTTGATGAACGCCATCATTGCATGCGCGCCCACGTCCCAGGAGCGAAACAAGCTGCGTGCCGAGCTCCGTATCTCAGGGTGGGAACGCTGCCTCGGTGGCAGCTTGCGCATCTGCAAGGAGAAGTTTTACGGTAGCGTGCACGTGGCACTGCGGACGTGGGTTGCCGCCGCTGCGGAAGACGGCTGGGATGTCCGAGACGTCCGGTTTGGTCCTGCTCCCGAGGCAAAGTCTTCTCCGAAGAAGTCGAAATCGGGAGGAGGCCAGAAGGTCAAACACGAGCCGCCGCCGAAGCTGGACTTTCCGAAGCTGGACTTCAAGATTGGCCAGGAGCAGTCTGGTGCTCAGGATGCTTGGCTGTGATGGCTCTCGTCCGACATTGCCACAACGGAGTCGTTCGAAGATGCCGGAGCCATAGATTCAGCTTACCAGGCATGACAGTGTGAAGGGGGCGAGTATGGTGGTGTACATGCGATGATCTTTTGGCGTTTAGGGGGATGCTCATTGTGTCTCAGAAAGGCACAGCAACCTGTTACTTGCAAGAGCATGCAACGATATGCAGCGATGTGCAGGGACATGCAACGATATGCGACGACATGCAAAATTATGCAACGACACGCACTGACATGCACCCCATAGCATCGGGGACCATCTCCGACATAAGCTATGCACTCGGCTCAAAGACGGACTTTTCAACCTCAAGATAAACAGCCGCAAACATAATTCCGCACTTCTTGAGACTTGCAAAGAGACTACTGCAGAGTCGGACAGCGCACCAAAGATCTGGACCGCATCCCACTCCTTGTCACGATTCGTACGTGCAGCAGAAGTCTATGGCGAAGGCGTGTACACTTTATACAGCAGCCTTTACGCCAGCACTCTGAGTGTTTTGCTTGGGAAGTCTCTTGACTTGACCCCATTACAGGATGGAAGCGATTGCAAGACTGATACATATCGACGGCAACAGGCTTGTTCACACTCACTGGGGAGTAACAGAAGCCGGCAACCGCCTGGACGTCGAAGAAGACAGTTTTTCCTCTCACTTGTTGCGAAGGAAGTAGTGAGAATGCTTCGGTTTGCATCGGATGCAGAAGAACTTGATTTTTCAGCCCGAGCGAGATTGAAGCGGTTAGTTTTTCTTTTCTGCTCATGTGGCATGTCCATATCTGACTTTCGCTTCCTAACGTTTCCTTTTCTTATTTCATTTTCATATTCATTGGCGGGTTCTCGGATTGCATCTTCTGGACTGGTTGCAAACACTCTTCTTATTTTATTCTTATTCTTTTCATGGGCGATAATATGAGATTTCAGGGAGGCACAGAGCAAAAGTGTATGATGGACTGAGTGAGGGGTTGATGCATTAGTTTATATGAATGAAATGACGACTTGATGATCAGGTGGTGCGGTTGCATGCATGGTGATTTGATGAGGAACGAATCTTGAAAGGTGTGATGTGAACGACTGCAGCTGTATGAGTGAAACAATGAAGAATATCCAGAAGACTCATAGAGGTAGGTAGGTACTGGCTTGACCAGTCCGTGATGGCGTTGGAGACATCTAGTTCTAGACTTTAGGCGAGGACTGCAGCCATGGGACCAGCACTCCCGCAACACGTGAATGTGAATCATGTGATTCCCTCAAAGTTAGAAGAGAATAGCGTATTGGTGGCTCCCTATCAGAACCGCGGCAACGTTGTGCACGAAAGAGTACACATGTCTCGTCATCTCATCTACCGATGCCGAGCAAAGGCCTCGTACACAGACACGCCCTTGAGGATATCCTCCTTGACTCTCTCATCTGCCGCAGTCAGCCCGGGGAGCAAGTCTAGAACCTTGTCCAGTTTGTCCCGCGGAATGATGACGACCCCGTTGACGGGATCCTGGAAGGCGATGTCGCCGGGGGAGACGATGACTCCGTTGATGTCGAGGGGGACTTGGAGAGCGTGGGGGGTACTGGCGGCACCGGCGCCGACGGTGGAGGTACCGAGAGCGAGGATCTATCAAGAGTAACAGTGTTTCGTTTTTATTAAGATCAATATCATGGTTTCAAGGGGGTGGGCACAAGGCAGGAAGGGGACTTTTGTGTTTAAGAGAAAACAAGGGGGGGGTAGAATCTTTTCTTGGGGGTCTTTTTTTTGGCTCTGCTTTTCCCGGGTTCTTCTTGAAACCTTTTTTGCACATTATTCACGTTCAAACAATGGGTGACGCAAGGGGACCAGACTAACTGGCAGGTTCGTACTCCTCAACTCCTGCACATCTCTCACCCTCCCGGCGACAATAATGCCACGGACTCGTCGCATTTTCATCCGCAGAGCCATGATGCCGCCGCATATGGCATTCGTCTGACCAGGCGCCTGCTTCATGACCACAAACGTATCTGGCTCCATGACGTCGGCCCAATGGGTTCCCTTCGGCATGTTGGCAGCTGGACTGGAGCTCGCCGCCAAAGTCTCGCCTTTGGCCACGAACAGGATCGTGGAGACGGGGGCAATGGTCGGCGAGGTCGCATCGGGGTTGGCTTTTGTGCTGTACGCGGTGAGATCTGCAAGGTAGCCTGCTCCCGGGACTTGGAGCTTGAGGAGCGCATCTGAGATGTCACAGGCAGTATATTGTTGGAGGGTGGTTGCCAGGGTGGCCTCGGGGATTCCCTCGGAGAGGGACGACATGGGGGAGCTGATTAAAGGCAAAGGGTGCCCTTTTTTCTCTTTTGGTGTATGTGTGTAGCAAGAATGGGTAATAAAAAGGAATATATATCTAGGCAGCTAACAAGTTTCAGTGCTCGCTTGATTGCTGTGGTAGATATGTAGGTATGTGTGTGGCACGCTGAACTTGGTGCTTTCTCTGAGATCAGTGAGATGAGTCCGATGATAGATCTCGATTCTCGAGTTCACCCGCACGGCCAACAGTGGGGTCCGGAGGTTTTCCTCCGACTTCCGGCTGAGTCCTGACGCAACCCCCGCATCACTCCATTTTCCCCCGTCCTATGTACCCCTCTCAACGTCCTCGGCATCAACCTGTTTAAAATGGGAAGTCCGAAGGGCCCCTCCTGCGTCGGGTCGGTGGCCTACCGTATTAACTCAGTAAATTCGTCCGAGCCCGTGGGTCTGATGACCCTTGCTCTAACAGATTTTCAGCGACACCATTGGCTCCTACACATAGGGGGGCGGGCTCAGCCCGCTGCCCGCATCTCTAAATTGAAATGTGTGTGGAGGAGCCAATGGCATCGCTAAAATCTATTCGAGCAAGGGTTATCAGACCCACGGGGTCGGACGAATTTACTGAGTTAATACGGTATGGAATAGTAAAGCTGAAGAGTCCCGCTGCCGAGGATTCACGTGACCGCACTGACTATCGCGATACATAGGTATGTGCTGGAAGTACACGATG
>SRQL01000596.1:0-16499 GCA_018360575.1 Claviceps sp. LM454 group G7 | reverse complement strand
GTTCGATCGCCTACGAGGAAGATAATTGTGGTGGCTCTAAAGGCCCGACGAGATTTTTTTGGCTTGTTCCTCTTATTTCAGTCTTGTGAGTGAAGAATTTGCATGGATGCTGACACCACCCAGTCATCGCGCTTGTCCTCACTATTATGAACACGCTGGCGTTTTCGCGCTGCGACAAGTTTGGGCAGGCGTCCAACTTGGCGGGTAGTGCGTTGGGAACGACCAATTTGGCGGGTACTATCGCTAGCAACTTGGCAGGACGGTGGTTCTCGCGTGGCTAGGTGCATGTGTTTGTCGCGCGGGACAAACGCTGAGCCATTGATTTCTGTCTGGCTTTGGATGTTGGCGTGCTGCGGGGATTTGGCCGGGGGAGAGGGATAGAGGAGAAGCGAAAGCAGAATTTACGTTGTCTGGGATAGGAGTGTGCGATAAGTTTGAGCTATTAGTATATCACTGTGATCTACGGATCACTGGCCTTGCTTTTGCCTACTTGCTGCGTATAGGCATGGTTGCATGAAGAGAGGATGAGGCAGCAATGCAATACACTCTCGGGTACCTCAAGTTGCCTGATGCCGCGCTTCGAAGCCTTCGATGAAAATGACCAGCACGACTGTCCACAACTCATGATGCAGCGCTGCAGCACACACTCCACAAGGTGTGGTCGGTTCAACAAGGAGCAACCCGCGCCGAATTCCATTCGAAATGCATTATTTGGTAAAGGCAGCCCACGTCAACCAAAATCGTCCTTTCTCTGATGAGTGCCCAATTCCACCACGTCACACGTGCAACCCACTCGCACCCTTTCAAAGACTATTGTTCTTCCGTGCAATCTCATCATCCAACTGCCTCTCCTCCTCTTCCCAGCGCCGCCTCTCCTCAGGTGTCATACCCCGCTCCGCAAAGCTGGCTGTCGCCGCGCGGGAAGACTCTTCATTCTGTTGTCGGGGCCGGATGGGTACGACTGGTGAAAGATGGGCGGAGTTGGGTGACTGCGGAGAATGCGGAGACTGCGGCGACTGAACCGACTGCGCGACGTGGGTGGTGCTAATCCTGCGATCGTTCATGAGCGTAGTAGCCTTGTCGTTCGACGGAGATTCCTGCTGAGGAGGCCTATGACGGCGGCGACGACGATGCCGGGCAACTAAGAACCAAATCGCGGTGAAAAGAATAATGAGAGCGATGGTGCATCCGGCGGCTATACCGGCAATAGCACCCGTTGATATAGAGGACGCATCCGCCGAGTCATCGTCCGTTTGATTAGGCCCCGTGTCGACCGTTGAAGAAGGAGAAGACGAAGGCGAAGGAGAAGAAGGACGACCGAACGGTTCGGGGAAGAGATCGGAAGGCGCATAAGGGGGCTTAGGAGGCGTGGATGTGCTGGTCGCGATGCCGCCGCCGCCAAAAGGGTTGTTGATGGCCGCTGGCATCGACGTCTCTGTGCCTGTGTTCTGAGCCGAGTCGAATTGCGACACGATCTCTTGACTCCATTTTCCTTTCACAGCTTCTTTGTCTGGGTTCTCCGCCACGGTGAACAGGCCGGACGTGGAGGAACCCCGGTGGAGAACCTCTTCTTGTCTGGACCATTTTATCTTGAGCCTCATGTAGTCGCCTGGTCGGCCGTAGTCGCCTGGTCGGCCCGTACCGCCGACTCCGCCGGGCAGGTCGCGGGTGTTTTGTAGCCAGGACTGGGTTTGGATGCAGATGTAGTGCTGTTTCGTGGCGTCTTGTGTCGACAGTGTCAGCTCATGGATCTTAAAACTATGGTTCGCCAAACTATAGTCGGAGAAAAAGACAGGCTGCAGAGAAATGATAGGAGGAACGCCCAGAAGGCTTTTAGCAACATACCATCGTAGCGCCGACTCAGCCATTGCCTCTCACTTTGCTCGCCCGCCCGAGGGCCCCCGGGGATATCACCATGAATGTCCAGAGTATCAATCACAGCGTCGCTGGAAGATGCTTCACGACTCGAACTGGCCAACCACTTTATGTATTGGATGTAGGGCCAGGTGCCGGTGATCGTGTAGTTGATACAGGAGTTGGTCTGGGGCGTCAGAATGCGCCGTCTCCAGCTTTCGGGTGTTCCTGAATCGAATGTGTTGGAGAAGTCAAATACGGGATTGTCGTTGGCGCGGCGGCCGAAGCCGTCGTCTCGCGGGGAGGGCATCGCCCTGTCCTCGTGTTTGGTGGCCTCGAACGCTTGCCCTAGATGCTTGACGTCCAGAGGCGCCTGGCAGTCTGTCGTAACAATATCGAAACCAACCTCTGGTGTTCCTTTTTCGTTGACTCTTGTGTCCCTAGTGTCTCTTCCGGATGCGCCTCCACGTAGGTTCAACCAGAGCAAACATGTGGAAGATTGTGCAGAGTTTGCTGCACAAAACGTGAAGGAGGGAGGGGAAGGGGGAAACCGAAAAGAAGGAACGGTGAAAAGAAAAGCCGCCAAGATGAGTGATTTCAATCACACCATGTCACGCACGCAGAGCAAACCAACCAACACCTTCGTCCTTCAGGATTGCAACCCAAAACGCCAAGCACTGCGTCCAGTGTCATGCACACTGTCCTCCAACGGGCCAACGGGCTACGTACGCTTATACGTATTATATACGCTCCAGGAGACAGGTCAGAGCAGAGCAAAAGACTCGGTAAATAGACAGGCAGAAACGTCTTGTTGCGGTGGCAGTAGTAGAGTACACGGGCCTGACATGGCGGACTGTGAAAATGTCAGCTTCAGTCACACGACGGCACAATCACGTAACCCATGATACATAACAGCGGAGGCCCATGTTGCACCGTCCCGTCCGGGGCCCAGACACGTGCGTTGGAAGTTGGTGGCATGCATGTGCATTCGCTCTCACGATCCTATCGGTGGCACCACCACACCGGGGGGATGGCAGATAAGTTTGTTCAAACTTCAAAGGCCCAACCCGACAACGGAGCCTCGCACCAAAAGGCGGCAACCCCCGCAGCCCCCGCTTTCTTGAGCCGGTTGGTGACAACCGATGCCATGAAATGGATGCGGCTCCACCGAGTTGATGATTGTGATTGGTGCGTAGATCCTCCGAGGTGTAATGCCAAGGGCACGTTTATGGAGTCCTCGGCGACCCGTGCTAAAAATAGACAGCCATTCAAGTCAAAGTTCACTATGTATATGTACATACGCACATATGTACATACCTAGGTAGATTATGTACAAACGTGCATACATGATACACCACTCATATCATAAAGTATAGCAATATCTGCGAGAACGATAAGTCAAAAGCATTAAGATACCACAAGAGATTATCCAAATTTAATTCACGATCCGCTTGTAATAAGTAAGTCGAAGTGTCTTGACAAAGCCAGATTACCTACGTAAGCGTGTACCTACATACTTGGAACTACTCATCCATTTCAAAGGATCATCACGATACAGCTGCAAGTCGCCTCAACACACCACATAAAAAATGTGATACTCAATCCAAGACTAGAGTCAAACTTCAACGTCACGACCATTTCGAAGGATGAACGCAGCTTATAATGTACCAACTCACTCATCCACCAACTCAAGTGCCGCGATCCAGTAACCTTACTCAAATCAGTTCAAAGCTACCAACGATATCTATATTGGTGCCTCTGCTTCAGAGCCATCTTGAACACACCACTCTCCTAAGCTCTCACATCCTATTGTACTGCTTCAACACCACGCCGTACCCCTAACGCACCTCTGCGCTGCCGGCCCTATCCATATCCCTCTCATCTTCGTGATGCATTCACCCGTAATTCCTACTGGAATCCAATCCAGAGCCTAGTAGTACCTACCTGCCAGCCAAGCGACCAACTTGTAAAATTTGAAACACCCTGCACGTTCATAATGATAGAGAAGAGAGGCAGGGCAGAAAAGTGGCAGAGGAACCAACAAAACAAAAGCTAGACTTATTACATGTATGCCGTATAGTCCCACCTAGGCTTCTGCTTCTCCCCACGCCATTACGCCCAAACAGGCTATCTAATGGCCGAATACTGTGTGAGCGCAAGCGCCTCTCCTCTCGCAGTGTATACGTATTCCGCCATGATTAGTAAAGAGGAAAAAAAACCACCGACATGAGCCACCAACGCCAGACGTGTCTCCGCAGAAAAGTGCATCCAAGAGGAAGAAACAGAAAAAGAGAAAACCCCAACACCAGAATAGTGTAAAAGTGGTGAGAGAAAAGGTGAAAGTGGAAGAAGGTAAGGGAAAGAAAACAAAAGTAAAGACAGAAAGGCAAAGAAGGAAAGAAGGAAAGAAGTCAGGTAACATCCACGCCTGCATCAGTGCATCATCATCTTTACCCCTCCACCGAATTACATCCCAACCCCAGAACTCATTCATGACCATCTACGCAAACGTCATCGAAATCTCCTGCTCCTTCCCAAAATCTTCATCCTCCACATCCGCCCACGGATCCACAATCGGGATATTCGGTGCCGTTCTCGACGTCTTCATCTCCGGCCGACTAAGCCGATTAAATGGCCCCCTATTCGTCGTTGCCGTGTCGAAGTTACTATTGTGGTGGCGGCTACTGCTATCGTTGGAGTCCCCAAAGGAAGTATCGAATACCATTTCTACTTCTCCTTCTTCGTGTATACCGCGCCCATCATAGGAAGCGGATTCGTGCCATGGGCTATGTGTGCTTCCGAAGCCCCTTGCGCTACTCGCCCACATGTCTGTGCTGCTTTTTGTTTCGCGCAGAGAAATGGGTCGCCCGGCGCCGATTGCGGTGGCGGAAGAAGAAGAAGGAATGGATGGGGCAGCAGGCATTTCGAGCTTCATGGGCGGGAGAGTCGACTTGATCTCCTTGATCTGGAGGGCTGTTTCTGCGTCAGCGTTGTCGTAGGTCTCCTTGGCTAGCTCAGCGCGGATGGCGTCAATGTCGAATAGGACGCCGTGGTTGTTGCCGCTCTTGTCTTCTAGTTTGCCTTGGTTGCCCTTGATGTCTTTCTTTCCGTCCTTGCCAGCCGCAGCAGCGGCGGACTCTTCGTATACTTCCCATTCAGCTCTCTCGGCCTTTTTGCGCCGACCAAAGAGGCTGAAGCGGCCACTGCTTTTCTTTTTGTGGCCTTCTTTGTCTAGTTCTTTACGGGCTTCTTCAATCTCGTTGATGAGCTCTCGCTGTCGTTCGTCGTGGTTCTCGGGGTCGGGGTCCTCGATTTCCGTAAATACCTCGCTCTCCACTACCCAATCGCACTTCTTTAACAACACTGGCATGGCTGTTCGGTACTGCATGTGCCCGGAGACTTGGTCCGTCACGTCCATGTTTTCTAGCCAGGGGACTTCCTCCACTGGCGCGAGGCCCGCCACGCGACGAATTCCGCCGTTGGTTAGCCGGAAGAGATAGCCCAAAATCCAATCGTTTCGATTATAGCCATTGACAAAACGCCCGGCGACCACGGTTCGGGCTCGCAGAAACTCGTCCTTCTTGACCACCACGGGTGAGCCAAACAGGTACACGTTCTGAACGAGCCCGTATGCGCCACGCTTGGATAGCTCTTGCAGGCACGAGAAGATGACTCTGGCGCCGATTGAATACCCCACGAGCGTGATCGGCCGCGTGCCCAGGCTGCGGTCCATCAGTGAATCCGCCAAAATCAAGCCAGCGGCTGTCGCACGGTCAAGGGACACCGCCCATGGGTTGTCGATGAGATACGACAGCTTTGTCAGAACAATGGGCAGCTGCAATGCAGCCATCAGACTGACCAGGATTGTGCTTCCCAGGATCTGCTGCAGGCCTTGCGTGAGGGCCTCGGTCGCCAAGATGTTGATGGTATCACCCATGCTCCGCAGCATTTCTGGTTCCCAAAACACCGAATACATGTCCCCCATGACAGGGTCCACGGTACTGAACGGCAAGCGAACATCGTCCACCTTGCCTGTCAGCCAGCCTGATACCGTGACGATGAGGTTGATTCGCTTGTTGTTGTGCAGCGGCCTGTACTCAAATGTCTTGACGGAGCCGGTACGCCGGTTTGCCGCCCGCCCACCTATCAAGCTCCCCGATGCTGCTGCTCCTGATGTGATCATCGCAGCACCCCCGGCACCAGCCAAGAAACTGCTGGTGCCGGTCACACCGATGGTGGTAAATCCAGCGGCGAGCCCAGCACCAATCACGGGGGCCAGCAAGCCCGCAGACAACCCAATCACCAGGCCACCCCCGACGGTGGCAAGACCCATCATGACATATCTCTTCGTCAATGCCAGCTTCCTCCGAGACTCCATGTGCTCGTCCTCGTTCCAGTTTTCCTTTTCCGCCGCTTGCTGCATCTCCAGCGCATCCGTGACGCGCTTTTCAAAGCGGCAGATATCGATCCACGAAATCTCCAGACTTCCAGCCACGCGCTCTAGAAGAACACGAGAGCGCGCGTCGTAGACAGAGTCGGCGATGAGAATCAGGAAAATGTCGCACAGTACTGTCCATCGGAGATCAATATCAATCTTGTCCGTGGTGGGAAGTTGAGACGGCGTCTGCACAGCTGGTAGATCACCCCCCTGGTCTGCACTCTCATATGGTGGTAGCGCGGTTGGCTGCTTCTCGACGTCTTCCTTTCGGGATGCAGGGGCCGGCGACATGGTACTTGATCGCGAGCTGCGGTCCACCGACTCGCGGTCTCCTCCCGCCATGGGATTGTCCACGCGGGAATTGGCGTGTAGCGCGGGTGTCAAATCTTTGGGCACGACACCATGTTCCGCCAACTGCTCAATCATGAGCTGTTCGGCCTCGCTGATGTCCATGTGGGCATAGAGACGAATCATCATTTTCTGGCCCCACATCTTCAGGGCCTCGGCGCTTGTAGACGTCTCCTTTTTCGTCTTCTTGGTGACTTCTAAATTTTCCGACTCCGTCACCATTTTGGCGATTTCCAGTCTCACAACGCCGACGTATGCTATTCTCTGCCCTTCTGTCAAAAGGTCTTTTGTGGCTTGCATTTGTGATACAGCATCGCGGCCTTCGTCATCCGCGAGACCTGTCCCGTTGCTTTCTCGGAAGAGGTACTGTGTGTTGTCGTCCATGCTTGTGATGGACTCCACGTCGTCGTCCATTATTACCCGCGTGTAGCCCTTTCCTGCTCCTCCGAGCCCAGCGTAGGCGTCTTTTTCGTCTTCTTCGACGTTGTGTTCTCGAGCGATTAATCGGTTGTCATCATCGTACATGTCGTATGCTGCGAATGCAGGCATAGTTTGCCACCCCTCGTCGTCGTCTTCCTTTTGTTGCTCTGCTTTCACGGGAAGCTGCTGGTGGGAGTATTCCGACAAGCCCGGATTGGTTGCACTTCCAATACTAGCTGCACTCATGGTGCTCATGTTGCGCCTGTGGGTTGCTTTCGATTGACCAGAATGCTCTTCCTTCATCGTCGTCGATGCCGGTGCCGCAATCGGTACTTCTGTAGCAGCAGTAGCAGCAGCAGCAGCAGCAGCAGTACTAGTAGTAGAAGTTTCGATCATCGTATTCGTTCCCTTCGTTCTCGATGCATCAGTCTTCTCAACAACAGACTGAGCCGATTCCAATTTGGATTTCGCCGTTTGTGAGTCGGACGCCAGAGTTTGATTGCCATCTTGGCCGGAAGCTGGGCTAGCTTCTTTGCTGGCCGTCGTGACTGTTGCTGTAGTAGGTTTGTGCGCTCCAGGGATCGAATTGCCTGCTTTGCGAGGAGACGAGCTCACAGGATCTTTCGATGGCGTGCTCTGCGCATCCTTGAACGCGGTGACGTCGCGCTCGGCATCACTAGCACAGCCGGCAGGGTTCTTTCCATGCTTCCTGTCAGCTGGCGTCGAAGATCTCCGAGGAACCTCTTTGTTCAGCCTTGCCGAAACGGAGCTGGCTGCATCTTTCATGTCATTAGGCTCCTGTGCATCGTTCGCGGCCGCAGCATCGGGCAGGCCAGGTGGACTTGCAATGGCTGATGCCGCGACTGGCGTCTCTTTGGTCGGAGTCTGATATCGTCGAATTGGCAAGCCAAAGTCGTCCGTTTCGGTCTGTATAGGGGGAGAAGCTGGTGGTGCAGATGCAGGCTTGATGGCCGGGCTGTTCGCTTCTTTGGCGTTGTGGCTCGCCATGCCTGCTCTAGACTCTCTCCCGTCAAGGAGCCAAGGCAGAGACGAGAGAAGAGGGGTAGAATCGGGTTTCTTGCCTCGTCTGTTGGCTCTTCTGCTCGAGGAGCATCCAAAACGGGTTGGTTTGGAGAAGATGTGAGGGGCTGGGCGAGGAGGCGACGCTGTGCTCGATGTGACATCGTCACTCGTCTTTCAGGTTTGGAGGGCCCCGTTCCGAGGAATGTACAGACAGGGAGGTAGGTAGCCTGGAAGTACCATTAGTACATACCCTGTAGGCAGTAACCTTGTACCTACAATGTATCCTATTGCACGGGGGGAGCAGGGGGCAAGGCTGGTCATTTCCAGCGGCCTTGGCGGCTTGGCCAATTCTGGCCTTGATTGACAAGCCTCCATTGTTCCGAATCCCGACTGTCGGATCAGGCTTAGATACGTTGACCTACATTAAAGACATGCAACAATCTGTGATGCCTGGCAAATAAAGACTAATTTGGCTTCTACGAGTGGCCACCGACAGATCTATCATCTTTGTCCTTCCACTGAAGCGAGAGCTGGGATACCATCGAGGCGGCTCCATCGCACACACTGTATGCGGGCAGCATCGAAACAAAGTCAATGATGCAACCAGACAATCCACTTCAATGGCGGGGACAACGAACTCTTACCGCAAACCCGTGCTCAAAGTGGCGCACATGTAGGTACAGTACCTACGGTAGAGCTGGGAAATTTGTCGACGAAAACGAATATGCCTTGTGGACTGTTTTCATGCACGACGGGAAAGAGAAGAAAAAAGAAAACTCCAGGAGAAATCATGAAAAAAGGACCTCTTATTCCACATGCAGGATGTTTTAGTCTGTAATAGTATGTGCTCCCGCCCCGGCTTCGACTCGCTCCAGATGAACGCCAAACCGTGTACATGACCCAAGATACAGTAATCAAATAATTAGCATTCCCCAAGTAAAACCATGCATTTGCACAATTATCGTCACGCCTCCGCACCAGCCGAAGCCGATTCCTCAGCAGGCTTCGTCCTTCTCCGTCTCTTGCGCTTGGCTTTTTCTTCAGCGTCCCCTGCATCCTTCGCACTAGTTGAGCTCTCTTGTGTCTTCTTCTTAGCCTTCTTCACTGACAAAGGATTCGGTCCCTTTGGCCCATGCCGCTTATTCTTCTTCTTCGCTGGCCCCGTCGAGGATGCATCGTTCGAGTCTTTGTGCGCTGTTTCGTTGTCCTTTCCTCCCTCACGGGCGCCGTGGTCTGCCCCCTCCTCTTCCTCGTCGTCATCATCATCCTTTTCTGTTCTTTTTCTCTTGCCAATAGTAGGCTTGATGCCTGCTCTGAACTTTTTGCGTTCTTCTCTAGCGCGGAGCTGAACGCTCTCGTCAGACATGGGTTCTAAAATCATGACGCTTCGTTTGATGTAGATCAGGGGGACGCCTCGGACACCGCGCAGCATCCGCCTCAGCTCCTGGCTTTGACTTGCGACGACGTAGCGATGTTTGTTCTCTCCCGAGTCTTTGGGGTCCATGACGGATTGGAAGCATTCGAGGGTGCTAAGTGGCTCCGGATACTCGTCGGGGTGATGGCCGCAGCGTCTTCTCTCGCAAGACTTGGCCACCTCGATGGCTTCGTTGATGCCTGGCTCGTTTTTCTTGGCGTAGAGTTTTCGGATTTCGCATTGCGTGATCACTGTTGTATGTTGTCAGTAACGATTCAAGGCACTGAGTGTTTCGAATATGGTGAACTAGAAGAGGCCACGTACTGGGCTTGACTTTGCCGTGGGCAGTCCTTTGAAGCGCAGGCTCCAGCTCCATCTTGAAGCGGCACGAATCCTGCACCATTTCCGCATCAACTGTAGGGCAAACATTAATATAAAGATCCGACGATGTTCGGGAATAGAGTGACGACATACCTAAGACTTGGTAAGGTTCACGAAAGCCGAAAGTCATGCAGAACCGCTCCATGAGCTTGCGGTACTGTTTTGAACGCTTTCCTCTCATTTTCGGAAACTTGGATCAAGATTAAAGAATTGATTTAGATTGACAACAAATTCCCGGGCCAGATTCCGATGGGTGGCCTTTCTTGTCTCTGTGGTTTTCGTTCGCTCTCCGCGTTTTTTTCGACGATGAAATTTGCCAGGGACCAATGCGCAATTGTTGCGACGAAGCTTGCCAAAATAAATTTCTTATCGGAGGCTGGTGCACGTGCGATAGCATCAGCCCCACTACATACATGTAGCGCGCCGCTGCGCGCCAGGTTCTGGCTTCAACAGAACAGCTCTCGTCCTTTAATGGGAGCGACAGGCATATACAGCAGTTGTATCAACTTCATGGACCATGGCCATTGTGCGGCACCTGGTATCGCCTACATTTCTTATTACGTTCACGGCCAACCCCAACTGGCCGGAGATCCAGGACCGCCTCCATGGCCATGGAGTCCTGAGTCCTGACATAACTGCTGCATGTCCCTGTCGCTCCCAGTAAAAAGGACGATGGCAGGATCACCGGGCGACCTAGATTCTCAGGCACGGCGTCGTCGTGGCTCAGAGCGTCTTCGAGGCCGACGAACACGTCAGCGCGGATATCCTCCTGATGGTCCGTCATCCGGTCAAGACGGGTAGTCTGACATGCGATGAACGCGTCGATGGCATACTGCTAGAACAGCCCAGCCGGTTTGTGAGGATCAGGGCCGACTGTTCAAACTCTGCAGGCCGTTCGTGCAGACGAAAAGAGTATGTATCTTCATGAATCATGGCATAGTGCCAGCCAGTTTCGCCGCGGACAAACAAAAGGATGTGTACGCGGCGGCGTACCGACTGCCGATACTACCGTCCACGTCCAGCTTGTCGTATCGTCCGCAACTGGGAATGAACCATCTTTCCCTTTTCCCGACCCAGAAAAGACCGCGCACAGCTCGCGATACTTCAATTGTTAGACTTGCTACCCACTGATAATGGCATCATGTCTAGCACATACATTCCCCAGTCGAACGTTGTGCCCCAGTCCTCTCTCATGAATCGTGATTAATACATGGCATAGAATGGCAAAGAGCGAATCCCTCTGGCGTGACTATTTTTGCCTAGAACGGCATCAAGAATGATTGCTGCGGTATGTACAGAAGCAAGTCGATAATGGGTCATGTTCTGGCAAAAAGGACGCAAGCTTGCGAACACTTACTGTTGTTTTTTTGAGCTGTTTCTCACGTCGACAGGATCAGAAGCCATATGCTGAGGGGAGGGTAGAGGGTTCGTCTGCGCAAGTTGTTACAGAGTCACAAACTCGCGGCAGCGCCGGGTATCAGCTGACACATGCGAGCGAGGTCTTCGAGAACGGCATGGATGATCGATGACATCGACAAACATACTGATGTTGTTACGATGGATAAAGGTTGATTCCTGAACGGTCTGTTTGATCAGGCGAAACGTTCGAATGAACGCCAACGCGAACAGACAAGCATATACTTACAGACAGACACAAGTTCTCACAGCCAGACATTTCAGGCGAAACGTTCGAATGAACGTCAACACGAACAGTCAAGCATATACTTTCAGACAAACACACGTTCACACAGCCATACGTACAAAGTCAGATATATAAATCAAGATGATTCCAGATCAAAGCAGATTCAGACTTGCACTCCAAGACAAAAGAAAAGACAAAGTCGGAATCAGAAGACACTCGACTCGCTGCTTATAACTTTGCGCATAAAATACGACCAACGACAACGTCAACGACAACGTCAAGAAAAATTTCCTCAAGTACAAAATGGCAGACCGAAAAGAGCCAAGCAAGCATGGCCGCAAGAACAGTCTCACCAAGTTGGCCCACCGAATTCGCCATCCACATAGCTCCTCTTCTCAGCCGGGCACGTCTTCGGCTGCTGCTCAACAGGATACTGGCGTACACATTACAGATGAGGTGGCATGGGGCGACGAGAGTCGTACATGGACGGAGCAACTTGGACATGAAGTGGACGTGCACAGCGAGGAGCACTCCCTAGTGATTCGCGCCGCTCTTGAACGTCGCCAACAACAGCGCAATTCGGCATCAGCGCCTCTTCAACCCTTGGCTAACGACGAATGCGCGCGTTTGTTCCCGCTGAAGTGCAAGAAGGAGACATGGCGTCGTCTCCTCGCAGACTTCCCGGAGGAGAAGGCTGCCCTCGTGGCACTTGGCCGTAAATCTTGAAGCCAGAAATATGACGAGCACGTGTGGTTTTGTACAGTAAAAACCAGGCACGTCTCGCGCAGATGAGGTAGATGGAAGTGGAAGTGGAAGTGGCAGACGGGATGGGAATATGAACGTTCGGGCCAGCTCGGGGCCATTTTTTCGAGATCATGTAGTGTTGGAATCGCTGTCCTCAACGGCGCATGCGGACGTGGTACGTGGCCGCACTGTACGTGTTCTCAACGATCACGTACGTAGCCTCACACCTCGTGGTATAACACCATGCGGTGAGGTTGTTCACTCTTTTCTAGATAGCTTCATGAATACGACAGGTTGTCATAACAGTTCACTTCACGCGTATATGCAACCCTCGCAGATTTCTTTCAATACTGCTCAGTGTCGCTGGAGGTTTACAGGTCTCGCGGTCTAACATGTATAGCTAATCTGGTTAGGTGAGACATGATATTCGTCCCGCCGTCGCGAGCACCTTTTTTCCATTCAATATTCGCAATGCCAGCCAGTTAGTTTACGGTGTATTTATGCCCCGCCGACGTCTCTGTTGTGATATGTCCGGGTCCCGTGACAAGTCATGTCGGTGTAAGTGATGATGAGTTTGTGTTCTTTCACAAACCGGAGGAGACAGATGAAATTTAGTTACCGTTTCTCTCTGTTTACTATTGGCACTGCGATCATCGGGCTGTAAAATTAATCAGGGCTGCAGAATCGCTTGCCTGTACATATGTGCGTCACTGAAAAAGCTGGTTCCAAGCAGAACGCATGGAAATAATGAGCCTGTATTGAGCCATAACCCGCTCTTGCTGCTAGAAAAATATAGGACTGGGGAACATTTTGCTATTGCGCTGCAGATGGTCTGCTAGTAACGCTGTTTTTGAGACCGCAAGGATGATGCGGGCGAAGGGGAGCGATGTCGCGCGAAAACGTGTTTAAGAGGGGCAAGGGGAATATGTATGCATGAATTAACTTCTTCACCTGTATATCCTCACACGCAGACAACATCACAACGGCATACACGTCGTGGCGCAAAGGGACCATGTAGTAATGTGTATGCACTCCTATGATGCATTGGATATTTACGCTAAAGCTCCAAACACACGGAAATCGCGTGCGGAAAACGTCCCCCGTCACCTATTCTCGACACACAATGCAGCAACTACGCTAATATCATCAGGTTTACCTAACAGCGGCACCAGTTAAGAAAAAGCGCCGTGACAATCCACAGCCAAGGGAAAGGGAAGAGGGGAATGCCAATGCAGGGTAGAGCACAGCAGGAAGACGTACATACCTCCTTCACTTGCCAAACCTTCGTCAATGGCCTTTTCCATAAAGGGACTCTCCGCAAATGGATCCGTGGCGATGACTCTTGCGGCCTCGACGAGATCAGTCGCCGCAAGCTTCATGCCGCCTTGACGACCCCCGGCTCTCTCTTCCCGGGAAAGCTTGGAGGGTCCTGATTCCCAGTAGGCGATGCTCTTCACAATACTCTCCACGATTTCATGCTCCCAGAGATTGTCGGTGACGCCGTCGCTCTGCGCGAGAACTACATCCCCGACCTCCAAGTCCACTATGTCTGCCACGGCATTGGCCTTGGGCGTGTCGCGACTCCTGGTACCTAGTTGACGGGGACAATCGAACGAGTGCCATTGCTCCTTGGTCTTGAAGATGACTTCTTTCTTCCGGGGTCGAATTACCATGACTTGGCAGTCTCCGAGGTTGGTCACCAGCAGGAGCGGCGTAGGCGCATGGGATGTCTCGCCTTCCTCATCATGGAGTCTGTAATGTAGTTGCGCGCCGCATGTCGTTGTGGTGCCTTGCCAATCGTGAGCGAGTATAGCCTCGAGTGTCTTTTCGTACGCTGTTTGGAGCAGGGCGATCGTGTCAGGCACATGTGGAGTCTTCATGGTCAATGATCGAGCAATGTCCTCTTCCACGATGGAAGCCCAAAAATGTAGCACTAGTCGCGACCACAGCCTGCATCTTTTGGTGGTTAGCTCCGCAGATTTTAATCCATATGTTCAGCTTGGTCGGCTTCTCTCTCAGCACTATCTTTCACGCACCCGGCATGACCACGGGGGCGCGTCGACCAGGCTCCCACGCCGTCGTTGGCGCATATAAAGAAGTCGCTCGCGTAGACGGCATCGTCTCCGTTTGTGAGCCCCTTGATGAGCTGCCCGTTTACGAAGCCTGGACGCTCCCGACGGTCTCGACTTTGATGATACGTGCTCAGCGGATCTGAAAAGGACCCCGACGGAGGGGAAGTGAATGGCGGCGGGAAGGGCCTCTGAGATCGCTTGGCATATCGGCCAATGCCTGTCTCGAATCGGAAGGGAAGATTGCGGGGGTTTGTCCTTTGATTGTTGCCTTTGGACGACTCTGAGGACGAGTGTATGGCACACAATCTCTCGCAACGGCCCCGCCGTAGCGGGTCAGGGAGCTGAGGTTGTCGCGAAAGGTATCTTGAGATGGCCACGGGTATTGGGGGATGTGACGTGCGCATTCCAGCTGCAGCCTGGTATGTACCTCAGACCTGGGTGCGAGTAACAAAGAGGGCTCGAAAGCTTTGTCGGACGATGCGAGGATTGCTGAGTGTGGAGGTATCAAAGATATCATGATGGACAATCGGATCCGAATACCTATCTGAGAAAGAATGACGACTCCCGCGCGTGCAATCGTCTACGTAATGTGCCAGAGCTGCCGCGATCCAAGCATTCTCGTTACGTACCGTGAATCTAACCCCCACCTGTGGCATCAAATTTCCATGTTCAGCCACATCGTCCAATGATGACGGAGAATTATGTGCATGTACTCCGTACATTTGAACATTCACGAA
Organism: Claviceps sp. LM454 group G7; assembly: GCA_018360575.1. Classification (NCBI taxonomy): domain Eukaryota; kingdom Fungi; phylum Ascomycota; class Sordariomycetes; order Hypocreales; family Clavicipitaceae; genus Claviceps; species Claviceps sp. LM454 group G7. The sequence continues at coordinate 1,426 of SRQL01000596.1, read as the reverse complement.
CCTGAGTGGCTCTCAGACTTCAGTTCATAATCCCGCCCTCTGCTTCTCTCCGCAAACCGAACAGCTTGTTTATTTATACATAAATGGTGCCGGTGAGTCGGTGACTCGTGAGGATAGCGAGGTGCAAGTTGAAGCACCACGAATATAAAACGGTGGCGCCAACCCACGACGGAAGCTCACCGTGATTGACGCACGGCACCGGCCGCCAGCCTCCGGTCAGCCGCGTCTGTAGACGAACCAAAAGAATGACGACACACAGATTATGAATTCTGAGCTTCTGATTCGGGTGGTCTTCACCAGCAGATCGATTTGGCGCATGATTCCAACACACGGCATCACTTTCAATGCCGCACAACTTACAAGCCTTTCGCGACGGCTTTCTATTGCGCCGCCAAGCGTACTACAGTCTACCTCCCGCCGTATCCTCCGTAGCCCGGGGCATCCATCTCGTACGGAGTATCAACCCCGCGATTGGAACCAGCGATTCCAGCGCCCGAATAAACTAATAAGCCTCCCTCTTGAGTCTTGTGCCTGGAAAGATGGACGGAAAGTCCCTTTGCCGCGAGCGGACATGGCATACCAAGGTTGCAGGTATTACTCCGAAGACAGCGGGCGCGAGTTGACAAGCTTTCCTGCCAGTGGACGCCGAGCGGCGCAGCTCGCTCATTAAAGACGCTCTTACCGGAGTTTTCATTGTGGCTTGACCGCGACGCTCCGCATTTCCTCCGCCTTCGTTTAGACTGCATCATCGGCCTGATGGTAATCCCTTGGCAAATGTGCAAGAATCAAGATTGCGGCTTGGCGGGCTATGACTGACGGATGACTTGACGATGGCGCAGCAAGGGATCAAACATTGGGGATATTTCTTCAGGCACTTCTATGCCAAGTTCATCTGAAGACTGAATCCCTGGAGTAGTCAGTACTATTAGTACATATGTATGTATACTCCGTATCTACATTCTGTCCTGTGTCTAGTGCTTTATTAAGCGCCAACCCTTGAAAGTTGAAACCATGTGTCACTGTGTGTGTGCATTTTTGGCAGTCGGCGAAACTTGACCTATCGATGGGGCCAGAAGATGCTCCGCGCTGCGAGTTGTTGCATATGGTAAGGGGAGTTTGTTCGGGGCGTGGATATAGTTTCGGGATGGCGACGGTGGGTTGGCAAACTACGCGCCGTGACTCCTCTCGTCGCATCGCGAGCCGCCCGGCAAGCGCTGGATGACGGAGCGGATTATTGGATGGGAATGTACCTATGGAAATGGATGGGATGTGTTACGATGTCTTGAGTCTTGACTCTTGACTCTTCTTGTTCGGAGTCGCTTGTCCCCCCCTACCGTATACACTGGGAAAATAGACCCGGCAGCGCGCACTGACCTTGGCCCACAAACCTACATAATCTCCACACAATCCGTGCCAAACTTCCATC
>SRQL01000595.1:0-16539 GCA_018360575.1 Claviceps sp. LM454 group G7 | reverse complement strand
GGGGAAGCCGTAGTAATCGTAGTAGAGTTCGTGGTGGGTGCTTGAGGAGATGCTTGGGATGTTGGTGGACCAGTGTGCAGTGACGAGGACCATGGCTTTCGGGGCGGAGGGGGTGCCGAGGCGTAGGATCTGGGGGACTTTGTTCCGGAGGGAGGATACGATGGCGTCGTGGTTTTTGTCGCCGAGGAGGGGGAGGGGTCCTGATGGCGATGTTATTAACGTGTCAAATCCCTTAGGTTTGGGGGAGTTTTTCTCCAGGAAAGCAGGAGGCGCCTTTGATGGGTTGGGTGGGTGGTTTGCCAAGTTACGTACCTCCTCCGTGCGACAAGGCAATCACGGGCGCGACGGGCATATCGGGCTGGCGAGCGTGAGCAAGAGACATGGCGAGTCGATTTTGGTATGGAAATGGGAAAGTAATGAGCGCGGCGGCGCGGAGAATGTTGCGAGTGCTGGTGCGCTTCATGCGATGCGCAAGCGAGACGGAAACAGGAGTATGATGAGGGTGATGACGATGCGTGTTTTGCCGCGATATCGGCCGGTGGGGGGGTGTTGAAGAATGGATATAAGATGCTAGAACGTTGGAGATGGAGACTGGATACGATACAAGAAATGGCTCGGCTCAGTCTGCAGTGACTCTACAGTCTGCACATAGACACTTTATAAGAAGGAAGGAGGTTGAGGTCGAGAGAACAGCGGTGGACACAGCAACCAGGCTGCTGACATCCACGATCTCGTTTATTGTATGTATTACTGTACAGAGTACGGATAGAAACTGTGAATATATAAGCTGTTTGAAATGCCATGTTGGCGGCCGATTTATTTGGTAACAGCCGCGCGGCTCCTATTTGTAAGCAATTCGGCTCGCTCGGGGTTTCGCAATGCCGATCCATACCGATCGCCGGCTCCGACTTCCGGACTTGGGCTTGAAGTGGGAGGTCAGCTTTCTGGAGATTGCTCCCAAATTGCCTGCAAAGGCCCGTCACGTACGAAAAGAGCGCACAATGTACCTATTCAAGGCACATATTCACAACGCACCGCCAAACTTGCATCCAAAATTGTATGTGTTGTAAAAATGAAAAGATCCAGAGTTCCCGTGAAATAAACCCTCATACATACAACGACACAGCTCCCCTCCCCGACCCCACGGCCCTGATCCTCGATCCGATCCGCAGGGGACTACCCTCACTTACAATGAAATGGCCCCTGCCCTCCTCCTCAGGCACATCCACACCAAGAATCTCATAGATATTGCTACTCACCAGATCCAAGGCAGACTGCTCCGTGAAGCGCCCATCGCCATTCCGATACGCCGTCCCAGCTTCAAACCCTAGATCCCGCACAACCCAGTCCTCCGGCAGACCAACACCCACCGTCACACCAGCCGTGACAAGCCAGTCCGCCGCCGTGCCATTCGTAAGAGGCGCACCAGACAAGGCGCGTCGCGAGTCCCATGTAGTAGGCATAGGCTGCAGCGGCGTGAGAATGACACCCACTGACGCCGCGGCAAGCTCATGCGCAACAAGATGAGACTCAGCACCACCAATGATGGCCATTCTGATTTTATTCGTGCTATTAAGAGCATCCTCCACCTCAGTCTTGATGCGCAGAGCCGACGCGATCCCATCGGCGCTGTTGATCGTCAGAGCCAAGACAAGATCCCCAGCGATGACCTTCTTCAGGTACGCCGCCTCAGAGTATGGCTCTGGCTCATCGGCTGTCTTGATGGCATGGAGGAGCTTATTGCGCAGGGCGCCAAAGACTTGAGTGTAGCTCTTGGATGCCTCGCGTACTTGGACGTTGAGCGTGTAATGGACAGCTGCGTCTGAGGCAAATACGGCGCCTTTCTCGGCGCTGGTTTGCGCGGTGGTTACGAAGCCAACGCTTGTGCCGTGGTGCGTTGCACCGCCTTTCCACTTCGGGGCTGTGATGGCTCGGGTGACGCCGTATCGGGCACCGGCGTGGAGTTTCTTGCCGCCGAGGGTTAGGCCGTCGATGGCTCGTGTGAATGATTCGGCGTTGTTGCCGTTGTCGGTCGTGGCTTCGGCGTCAATGTCGTTGAGGCCGAGGGTACCGGCTACACCTGTGAATGAGCGGGTGAGATATCCGTCTTTGATGTCGATGACCTTGACGCCGCTTTGTATGGCAGCTTTTCGTTCATTGTGGCAGGCTCCGATGCAAGAGATCCGGCCTTTGGAGACGACGACATGAACTGATTCACCAGTCTCGGCTTCGCTCTTTGCATTGTCCAGCGGCATGAGCACCTTCTTCACACCAGTGAAGACGGCGTCGGTAATCTCGGTAGGTTCAACAACCACTTCTGAAAGCGCCACGTTGGGGCTCGCAGGCGCCTCTATCGGCTTATTGTGGTACACAGGTGCGGTGAATTGCGCTGTACCGTCAATCCAAACCTGCACAGGAGTCGCTCCGACACTGAGAGGGTCACTGTCCCAAACAACGACATCGGCGTCATATCCTGGCTTCACTTTCCCCAGCCGATTGCCCATGCCGAGCTCCTCTGCTGGAGCAGTTGTCACGCTCGAAAGCGCCGCATGGTACGGCAGACCATAGTGATAAGCCTTGGCAGCCTCGAAAAGGACGTGTTGAGCATTTAGGACGGGATTATCGCTAACGTAAACGGGCGTCAATCCCGCTTCGTAGAGCACCTTTCCCGCGTATTCGGAACCCGTGTAAGCTTCCGACTTGTAGTACATGTTATCGGCGAAGAGAGCAGAAGCGGGAGCGCGACCACCCCATGTTCGTTTGAGAATCTTTTTCATGTAAGTGGTTTTGACAGCGTTAGCACGGCCGCACCTAGCGGCTAACAACAGGAAAGAACAACTTTGTACGTACCTCGGGGACAAGAAACGACTGGTGTGCATGATGGAACGCCCGGACAGGGAATTGAAACTCATTGGTATGGTCAACCATGGCCTCCAAGTCCGGCACCGTGTAGCAATGCACATTCACATGGACTTGTCCTCGCAGGGCCGCGCTCAAGCTCTCCCACTGCAGCTCCTGCGGCAGGTAGCTGTCCATATTATCCAGCCCAACAGCATTGGCTTTGCTGCACCAATCATCTTGTCGTTGAACCAGGTTGCGCGCCTGCTCGAATGCATGGCGGAAAGCATAACTCTCCCCCAGACGGCTGGTATAGCGACCGTGTGATCCAGGACCAAAGTCGCCCTTGGGATTCTCGCCGCAAGCCATCTTCATATACCGCCAGTGTCTTTCAGGATCAGCCAGCGTGTCGTTGGCACTGTATTCCTCGCGGCCGTCTGCTTTGCCAATAGCATGCTTGACGAGGTAGGCCTCGCCGGCAATGTTGTTGGCTGATCCGGGCAGGATCAACGACGTGGTCACACCGCCAGACTTGATGACCTGTATCTGAGGATCCAGCACATTGAATCCATCGATGGAGCGAATGTATGGGGTGACATTGTCCGCTAGCTCGTTGACGTCGCCGCTGCCCCGAAGGCTGGGAAGAGAGTCCACACCAGCGTGACTGTGCATATCGATGATACCAGTCGTAAGAAGCCGGCCTTCCGCATCGTATAGCATCGTGTCCTGAGGCAATGACGACAGCGAGATGGCTTGCTCGACCTTCTTGATCAGACCGTGTTCCAGGTACACATCCCCATGCGTCCACTCCCAGCCCTTGCCCGCCCTAGCATCCGCGTCGCTCGTTCCCTCAATAGCTTCTCCAACCCAAATCGTGGCATTTTTTATAAGTGTCGGCCGCGAGCCTTGGATATATCTGGCGCTCTTGCTGCGACCAACTCCAATAGGATCGCGCGGCTTATGACGGAGCTTCTTGCACACTGCCAAGTCATTGGTGAGCTTCTTCATAGACAGCTTGGTAGCATGACGGTCGGATCGCCAGATCTGCTTCCACTGCGCGAGGACTAGGAGAGAAAGACACGCCAGGGCGAAGAACTTGAGACCTCGGCTCCGTCGCACGTTCCGTCGGCCGCGTATGCGACATATCTGGCCGTCGTTCATCAGCGGCAGTGCGTGCGGCCGATGCTCGCCTTTTTCGTTCATTCTGTTGTTGATGTGCTAGAGAATGAAGAAGGTAGGAGTGATGGTACAAGGCTTGAGAGCATACGCTGCGGAATCTATCGGTCTGCTGATAGAAGAAGCATGATACGGGCGAGTTCGTGATGACTGGTGCCGCAACCAGCGCGGTGTTGCGTTGACGGTTGGTGATCTTCTGTGGGTCAGCGCCAACGGGTGGGCCGTGGCTGGTCAGTGGTGGCGGAGGTGGCTGGTGGCTTTGGTGGTACACTGCTGCCTCAGGATGTGATTTTGTGCAGCACTGAGCAGAATGCTTTGCAACGTCATCGCCGAGAAGCCCATGACAAGATGACAAGATGCCAAGGGCAGCAAAGCCCAGAATCCCGCCTCTGTTGAGCTTCGTCTCTGTCTCTCACCCACAAATCTAGGCCCACATCTGCGAAAGCCTCAATGTGATGGTCCGAGCCATGGCCTCCCGTCAACTAAGCTCAAGCCTCAATCCATCTCGTGATCGAACCGCGCACGCCTCGACCATCTCGTCACGCACACACAACTTACAGAAATGACAAGACACCAAGCTCAGGGCACCAAATCGGATGACGCTCCCTATGAACTTATTTATTGGCCCCAGATCCCCGGGCGCGGCGAATTCATCCGACTGCTCTTCGAAGAAGCCGGCGTACCATACCTCGACACTGCCAAGCAAGACGATGACCCCGTCCAACGCGTCCTCAACATCACCAATGTACACAACGTAGGCGATAAGAACAACTCTCCGGTGCTCGCATGCCCGGCCCTCATACACGGGGATGTGGTGCTGTCCCAGACGCCAAATATTCTGCTGTACCTGGCGCCGAGGTTTGGACTTGCACCCGCCGAGGGCAACGCCATCTACCAACTCAACCAGATTGTTCTTACCATTCTGGATTTTCTTTCCAACGAGGTCCATGAAACGCACCACCCTGTTGGCGTCTCTCTTGCATACGAGGAACAAAGGGCCGAGGCGAAGAGACGGGCTCAATTGTTCAGGGAAGACCGCTTGCCCAAGATCTTGACCTATCTTCAGCGTGTTCTTGATGGTGAAGCTAGTGCCCACGGGCCATGGCTGCATGGTGGGAAGTTGACTTACGCTGATTTGGTGTTGTTTCAGGTAAGTATCCCCTTCGATAAGTACTACAATTCGAGTTGTCCTCGGAGCCGGATTTTGCATGATTCGCTCCGAGAGGATAACGGCTGACGCGTTGGCAGGGCATGCATGGCACTGAGTTTGCTTTCCCAAAGCTGATGAAGAAGATGAGGGAATCGGGAAAGTATGATGGCGTCTTCAAGCTATATGAGGCTGTTGGAGAGCGGCCCAACGTTAAGAAATACCTCGCTAGTGATCGGCGGGCGGCGTATTCTAACGGAATCTGGAGGCGTTATCCAGAATTAGACGACGAGTGAAGTGCTTTCAATTGTATGGGGACATGATGCGATTGAGTCCGATATGATGATCCGAAATTCTCTGCAACTCCTAGGCCATACCAACTCCAAGTTGGCATTGGGTGCACACTGCGGCTGCTAGAAGTTTAGAAATATCGACATCTCCATTTCCAAGATGTTTGAAGTCTGCCTTTTCCTATGTCTGTCGCCTACGGGACCTTGAACTATGCTGCTAAAGTAATCAGCGGCCTCCGTGTCATGTATGATGTATCCCAAGCAATGACAGTTTTTGCAGATGAGATTTGTCACTCGAGTATTGAGATGAACTCGTCCTAGTATCTTTCCAGGGTCTTGTCCAGCGATATTGGCGCCCTCAGACACACGAGAGTCGAGATCGTAAGCACAACATTAGCTCGAGATCCATGTCGCGAAGAATACGCATTGTCCCATTTGATCTTTTTGTTTTCGCCGGGAAAAACCACGCTCGCACAATTTCCGTCGCAGGAGAGGTGAGCGCCACGATGCCCATTGCCCCGATGAGACCGACGAGCCAACTTATATCTCGCAGTCGTCCCCTCCTACTGAGCTTCCTTGGCAATCGAGCTTGTTGATTCACCGGCCTCTGCGCATGTCGTCCCCGCCGTCCACATTATGCTTTTGTATTTTCCGGAGCAAAAAGGTACGACATGCATGCATGAGCGCAACCTAGTAGTACATACATACCTATTCCGTCCGACCCGGGAGCTCGGTGAACCATGCACATACCTACATATGTAGGTACCTATGTATGTACCTATGCATGTACATACATACATACATACCTCACCATAGAGCGGCCCCGCGCACGAAAGTCCGAATAAACAGCCTTCGGCCTTGCGAATAACAGAGTCAACGATATTTCATGGGTAAAACCACCGGCCGAGTTGGCGTGAACCTTGAATAGTGGCAGTGCAACTGAAGGCACAGTGTCTTGAGTCTTGACTCTTGACCCTTGGGGCATCCCTGCGCTGCTTGATAGATGGACCAGCCGAGGCATCGTGACTGCGGCCATGGTTTTGAACACGCCTCGTGGACTTGAGGGCCGCGCCGCTTGGTGCCGCTCTTGGCGGCGATGGTGATGCCACGTGTGACTGGAATTATGTCGCCGACTCGCCGCTGAGCGACTTCATGTTCTTATTGAAATGCTCGATTGGTCATTGCGCAGGACGATACAGACATGAAGCAGTGAGCTCGGTCGCGTAACGATACAAAGAAGTCGCTGAGTAAAAGTCCATGGATCTTTTCTTTGATGTGCAGACAGCAGGCGCTTTCTTGATTCTGTGGATGCCGAGCTGGATGTTAAGTAAGATGGAGCGCAGATGAGTGTCAACTTCTGTCAAGTTTGAGCTGATGATATATTGGAAACTCACTATTACCAAGGACGAGTGCGATTCGATCCGTATGGTATGCTTACTTTTGTGAGACGACGCCTTCACCGAACCTGTCGGTCCACTTGCGATACTTTGTCTCATCGTTGACGCAGCGTCGTCTGGACTTCAGTCGCCATGGTAAGGAGACACGAACACACATGGCTCGTACGGACTACTATGATCATATGGTACACGACCGCGCTGTCATACTCATCAAGCGCTTGAAACATGATGTGGCAATTCGCCACAAAGTTCACGAGTCCACGGCTGCGCTTAAGTTTAGTGTGTACGCCGGCAGTTGACGGCAGATTCAGAAGCCCAATCCGTTTCACTCTTCCGCACGACTTGTAGTCTCACGAGTCACGGCCCCATGGCCGAAAACGGACAATTAGGGTCGCTTTATCGATGCAGAGGCGCTGCTATTGGAAGATTCAAGCTGCTAGAGGGAATTTGTCCAGAAACTTGACGAAAAAAGAGAAAACCTCGGCCCGCTTTCGTAGACGTCAAGGTGCTTGGCTAGGTATTCAACAGCCGAAAGACAAGTCACATGACCGGGAGTGGTAAAAGAAGTTGCGTGCCCTCGAGCACACAAATAATCAGGGTTCGGAGAGGTGTGTTCGGCAATCAATTCCTCCCCGGCTCGGTTAGTTGCAGTCAGCGTCGGTATTTCTCTTTATGGATCTCTGACAACAGGCTTCGCTCATGATTAGCAAGCGTTTATCCCGTCGCAATTCAGCCAGGTAAGTCCGTCCCTTGTTTCCGCCTTGGCCTTGGAAGAATGAGAAGATTTGTCGACCCCGCACTTGCCACATCACGACTTCACGGGCTAGCTTGATTCGGCCCAACACAAATTGACCTGCAAAGCGGGTACAAAATAGCGGACCCCGTCGTGGAGGGGAAAAAATTGCGGTTTTCCCATCTTTCCCATCTAACTCCCAAGAGCAGTGAACCCTTTTTTTTCCCTCCTCTCTCCTCTTTCCACCTTTCATCCCACCACATCTCACGACCAACTTTTTTTCCCCTCCTTTTCACCAAGAAACAACCAGGTAATTGGCGCCTTTGATCCTTTTAAACACTCATCATTCAAGTCAGTCCTACCAGAAGACCAGTAGCTTACCAGATTGCGATAGAAAAGCAAACATGTCTGACCAACAAGGAGACCGACAAGCCGGCGTCGTGAAGTGGTTCAACGACGAGAAGGGCTACGGATTCATCACCCCCGCCGATGGCGGTGCTGATCTGTTCGTCCACTTCAGAGCCATTGAGGTCCAAGGCTTCAAGGCTCTCAAGGAGGGACAGGCCGTGAGCTTCGTCGCTGAGCAGGGCCAAAAGGGCATGCAGGCCGCTCAGGTCAGGCCCGAGAACGAGCAACAGTAAATGCTGCTCTTGAAGTACCTTCTCATTAATCGGCCCCGAGGCCAACAACACACACCAAAAAAATTGAAATAAAACCACGAGATGTACCCTGAATCAATGTCGCACAAAGGAGATGGAGCTGGACACCGGAAGTTCTAATTGGGGCGAGAGGCAAATTTCCCCGCGCAGACAAGGCTACGCGGGACGGGGCGATAAGAAAATCAATGCGGAAGTTGTTCCACTTTTCCACCAAATAATTGATGTCAGTTTCACCACATGAGGTTTGAACGAAGCAGTTACTAGCGGATAAATACCAACTCTTTCTGTTACACCAAAAACAAAAAAATTGTGTGCAATCGTGATGCCGACTTTCTCCTGCATTGAAATGCATTCTTAATTCGGGTTGCAGCCTCGATGTTACCCAAACCGCCTCAAATCGCCCATAGTCTGACCTGTAATATTGATCGCCCGGGGCGAGCTGGAGCCCTGGGTGACTTTGCGTCGATCCCTGCGTTAGCGTTATTACTGTACGGAGTATGAGCCCCGCAGATCACACAAAGTCTGCCAAAGCGCCTGCAAACGAACAGACGAAGGGCATATTTCGGCCTCGCTGCATCGATGTGCTGAAGTCATGCCATCATCTCGCCTACGAGACGTGATGCTCGCGAATATCTCGGTTCTCTGGACAGTTGCGAACTGCTTCGCCGACTTGTCGCTCAGACTGACCGCCCTGCTCATTGGCCCAAACATGTGAACTTCTGGTCTGTGATCTGGTATCGTGCCCTGCGTTTGCACTTCACTTATGCCGACAACTGCCAACGCTCGTCTGGATCGTTTGTCATGATGGCTATCTCAGAGTCACGTTGTAGTTACACAGCACGTACATAGCCCTGAATATAAAGTCTTCATGGCCTCCTTTCTGCTTTCTCTTGGTCTCCAACATCGACTACTCTAGCTCGCGAACCGACGACCTGACACCAATACCATTGCTGAGATTTCGATACATAGAATGGCTTCAAACACAACGTGTATGGCTTTGGCATCAAGCACATGACAGAATGCGGTTGAGCAATCTCTAATCAGAGCACAGGCCCCATTGCCCTTTTTTTCGGCGGGTACAGTCCATTCGAGTACAACCCGCGATACAGCGCGAAGGATGAAATGAATCGCATGTGCGAGTTCCTTGGATGGCAAAGGGGCGGTGCCAAGGAAGTCAGAGCCAGAACTCGGCTGCGGCAAGCCAAACTGGACAAGAGGAGCTGGGTTGAACCCAAGTATAACTGCCTAAAGAGTGACAATGTGCTGTATGCTTTGCAGCAACCAGAATGCCAGAGACTGAATACCTCCCCGGTACTCGAATGTATGTGACTCCATCCGATAAGTTGGCCCTCGCTAACATGACTACCTCTAGCCTCGGAACAAATAGACGCGGCAGTGAGCTGCCCTATTGTCAGCACGTCAGGCCCTACGATTGCAGTCTCGGAACACATGGATTTGTCAGCGAGCTGCCCTGTTGTCGAGATGTCAGGTCCCATTGACCTGTTCTTCAACCGGGGTGACCAGTCCGACTGTAATCCGCATTCCAAAGTATGGAGCGCGTTCTGCCGCCTGTGCAGATTTTTTGGGTGGTTGAAAAAGGTAGGGTTTCATAAAGTCTACGTGTCCCTTGAGTTGTGAGTTTATGTTCTGACAAGTTCACAAACCCGTGTAACTAGGCAATAAAAGGAGTCTATGTCAAAATCTTTGGATTTATCGACTCCGAACGAACTGGGGAGGCGACCCATAAGTTTGCTAGCCTGGCACACCTGCGGCGGTATACCGAGAACAAGGGCGAGGTGATCCCCAGGGAGCAGGCCAAAGGCAGTTTGCTCCTTCGATTTCTCTTGCAGGTGCTATTCGGACGAAAAAAGAGCCAATGATGTGATAGACGCAATGCATGACGTGTAGGTACGCATGATGGTGATGTGGCACGTTGGGCTTCATCGGCTCGAGTTTTGTGGTTTGCAGGGCACGGGGTTCTCTGTTGCAGAACTGCGAGGAGTCATCTTGGGAGTCACTTTCGCTTCATGTTTGTTTGACTTTGATATGTCGGTTATTGTGCGTACAAAGCATGAAGTGTATGGAGGTCAGTAATATGCTGCTTGCGGCTGAACTGAAATGATTAAGGATTTCTCACGACACTGAAGCCTGCGCAAATAAGTGGATCTAGCAGCCAGAGCAACTGCAGCCTCTGTGATTTAAGGTGCTGCACTTATTGCCTCCTCTTTGGCCAGCCGAATTCGGGGTGGCCTGAAATTACACAAGCCTCCTTTGGGGGAGTATGTGTCGTAGCCGAAGTCGAGACGCGATCTCGAGATGTGGAGGGGCACAGAGTGTTGTCGTTTTGCCGTATCAGAAAATAGAGGAGAGGACGGTGGATGCAACAGGCAGCAAAGGTCCTCACAAGACCTCAACTGCACACAAAGACGACGATCGACGGTAAAGACTCAAAAGACAGCAGTCCTCCCTGGACTACCACAAGACCTGACAACTAGAACTGAAGAACTGAAGCATGACCTGACTACCTAAAACTGAGCAAGAGGGTGAACAGTCTTATATGGCCAAAGCCTCTTGTGCGATGCCGGACAATCTCGTCAAGGGAGAACGCACGTCTGGTTGGTCCAGCGCAGGCACAGAACTCTGGCAACCATCTATAACCTTCTGGCAAGAAGAGACGCTGACGTCCGACAACCAAGATGCAACCCGACTAAACAGTATCGCGGGGTGCATGGTACAACTGCATATGTGCATATGCGTATATATGCATTTGCATGTCTCAGCCTCAGGGAATCCTGTGGGTCCCGAGACAAGCTCACCAAGTTCAAAATTCATCCCCGGTTCATGTTTAAATCTGTTGCACAATGGAAGGGCCAAATCGTCTCGGTCACTGCTTGGTAACAATCCGTGGCACGAAAGATAGTGCACCTAGATAGGTACCTACCCGGCGCAGCGTTCACGTGATTTTCCAGCAGTGAGAACCAGGTTACCAGACCCTTCGAGTCAACAACTAGATCAGCCGCCATGAAATCTGGCAAAAAGGACAGGCAAATGTCAGATAGCTTCGGGCGAGAGCAGAAAGGGAGCAGAAAGCGCGAGTTTCTCTGAGTTAACTAGGTAGTGCTTTTTTTGGCCAATGCAAAATACATAGGTACTTGCATCATTCGCGGATATCTTGGACCCTTGGTTCTACCTCTTGTTGCTCATTAATCGCCCTGCGGGGTGCCTATTGGCCGAAATTTGAACTTCTGGTCGGTGACAGTCTGTGATCTGGTATTGTGCCTGGCTGCGTTTGCACTTCACTTGTGTCAACGCTCGTTGTGATTGTTTCGCCATGCATGATGCGAGTAATTTCAGCGTCGCGTTTGTAGTTCGATAGTAGATAGCCCTGAATATAAAGTCTTCATGGCCTCCTCTCTGCTCTGCCTTTGTTTCTACAAAACTGGATACTGTACCTTACGAGACGACGACTGTTTTGAGTCTTGAGTCTTCACATCGATATCATGGCTTCAACCACCAGAGGTATGGCCTCAGCACCAAACGACTTGAAAGATTCCAGTTCAACATGCTCTAAAAGCCTCTAATCATGTGTCAAAGGTACAGGACCAATCGACCGTTTCTTTCAACGGTATGTTCAGTTCAGGTATGACCCGGACGCTCCAGCATGGGCGGAATATGAACGAATGTCCGAAACCTTTGGATATACAAACGGCAACAAAAAAGACAGAAAAGCCAGAACTCTGCTACGGCAAGCCATAGTGGATGAGTTTGAGGCCATCAGCGACAAGGATGAGAATGTCCTGCCCATCCTGCAAAGACTATGCCGAAGACTGGAGATATCTCCGCCACCGAATAGCGTCCGCTATCGTGACGATATGAAGGACATGGCTATGGGGAACATACCCTGTGATGCCGTTGTCAGGACAGCAGGCCCCATTGACCGGTTCTTCAATCGGTATGACCAGTTCGACCATGATCCGCATTCCGAAGTATGGAGTGAGTTCCGTCGCCTGTGCGGTTTCTTTGGGTGGTTGAAGGGAAGTCCAAAAGAAAACTCGGCCAGGAACTTGTTTCGGCAAGCTTTGGTGGACGAGTTTGGCGCGATATACGGCGAGAACGACGAAAAACTAGATGTTCTGCAGCAACTGTGCAGGAAATTGGAGATTGATCCAATACCTCAGAGCATCACCGCTTGTAAAAAGGTAAGGTTTCGTAAAGTCTACGTGTCCCTTGAGTTCTCAGTTCAAGTTCTGATAAGTTAACAAACCCGTGTAACTAGGCAATAAAAAGTGTCTACGTCAATATCGTTGACTTTATCGACTGCGAACGAACTGGGGAGCCGATCCACAAGTTTGCCAGCCTGGCAGACCTGCGACGGTATACTAAGAAAACCGGCAAGTTTTTCCCCAGGAATCAGGCCAAACGCAGTTTGCTGCTTAGGTTCCTCTTGCAGGTGCTATTCGGACGAAAAAAGGGCCAATGATGTGATAGACACAATGCATGGTGTGTACACATGATGGTGATGTGGCACGTTGGGCTTCATCGGCTCGAGTTTTGATGTTGCACGTGGTTTGCAGGACACGGGGTTCTCTGTTGCAGAACTGCGAGAAGTGATCTTGGGAGTCAGTTTCGCTTCATGTTTGTTCAACTTGGGTATGTCGGTTATTGTGCGTACAAAGCATGAAGTATATGGAGGCCAGTAATCTGCTGCTTGCGGCTGAACTGAAATAATCAAGAAGGATTTCTCACGTCACTTGTCAGACCCTGAAGCCTGCGCGAATAAGTGAATCTGGTAGCCATAGTAACTGCAGCCTCTGTGGATTAAGATGCTGGAACTATTGCCTCCTCTCTGGCCAGCCGAATTCGGGGTGGCCTGAAATTACACAAGCCTCCTTTGGGGGAGTATGTGTCGTCGCCGAAGTCGAGACGCGCTCTCGAGATGAGGAGGGCTGCATCGCGGGGTGCATTGGCACAACTCCGTATGTGCATATGCGTATATATGCATATGTGTGTCTCAGCCTCAGGAAGTCCTGTAGGTCCCGAGACAAGCTCACCAGATTCGGAATTCTTCCGCGGTTAATGTTTAAATCTGTCGCACAATGGAAGGGCCAAATTGTCTTGGTCACTGCTTGGTAACAATCCGTGGCACGAAAGATAGGTGCAACTGTTTAACCACTTCCAAGTTTTCACACCTAGATAGATACCTACCCGGGGGTACTACGCGGGACAGCGTTCCCGTGATTTTCCAGCACTGAGCAGTGAGAACCAGACCCTTCGAGTCAACAACTAGTCCGGCCATAAAATCTGGCAGAAAGGAAAGGCAAAGTGGACAAGTTTGGACAGCTTCGACTGAGAGCAGAAAGAGAGCAAAATCGTGAGTTTCTCCGAGTAGCTTGTGCTTTTTTTGGCTGAATACATAGGTACTTTCATTATTCGCGGATATCTTGTACCTTTGGTTCTATGCACAGGCAGCACAGCTGCAAACTGTCTTACCTACTTGTGGCTCAGTGATCGCCCTGCCGTGTGCCCATTGGCCCAGATTTGCGAACTTCCAGTCTGTGATTCTGTGATCTGGTATAATGCCTGGCTGCGTTTGCATTTCACTTATGCCAGCACTGCCAACGCTCGAGCAAACTCAGCGTCGCGTTTGTCATTCGATAGCACACGTAGGTAGCCCTAGATACATAAGTCTTCATGGTCTCCTTTCTGCTCTGCCTTGTTTCTACAACATTATCTACCTTCTACATACCTCACGAACCGACGACGTTTTTGACCTTCATATCATGGCTTCACCCAAGAAAGGTATGGCTTCAGCACCAAACGACTTGACAGCTGCAGTTCGGCATGCTCTAATCATGATTCGCAAGTAAAGCACCCATCGACCGGTTTTTCCAAAAGTATCTCCCATTCAAGTATGACCCGAACGCTCCAGTATGGGCGGAATATAAGCGCATGTCCGAAACCTATAGATATACAAAGGGCAACAAGAAAGATAAAAACGCCAGAACTCTGCTACGGCAAGCCATAGTGTGCGAGTTCGATGCTATTTACGACGAAGACGAGAGGCAGTTGGCAGTTTTGCGACGACTTTGCCAAAAACTGGAGATTTTTCCGCTACCCAATAGCGTCCGCTCTCGTGACGATGTGAAGGCCCTAGCTATGCGAAGAATGGCCTCCGATGCTATTGCCAGAATAGCACGCCCCACGGACCTGTTCTTCAACCGATACAGCCAGTTTGGCTATGATCCGCATTCCAAAGTTTGGAGCGAATTCCACCGCCTGTGCGAATTCTTTGGGTGGGACAAAGGAAGCAAAAAGGAAGAAAAAGTCAAAAACGTTTTGCGGCAAGCCTTGGTAGACGAATTTGAGGCCATTGACGACAGGAACGAGGATGACCTGGCGGTACTGCAACGACTGTGCCAAAGACTGGAGAGTTTCCCACTACCGAAGAGCGTCCGCTATCGTGACGATATGAAAGCCCTAGCCACGGGGGACAAAGCCGGCCATGCTCTTGTCAGAACAGCAAGCCCTATAGTCAGGACAGCAGGCTCTATGGCCAGGACAGCAAGCCCTATGGTCAGGACAGCAGACCCTATTGTCAGGACAGCAGGCCCTATAGTCAGGACAGCAGGCCCTATGGACCTATTCTTCAGCCGGTATAGCCACTTCGATTATAATCCGCATTCCCAAGTATGGAGCGAGTACAACCGCCTGTGCGGATACTTCAGATGGGGCAAGGGAAGTCCGACGGAAAGAACAGCAAGGAAGTTGTTTCGGCAAGCCTTGGTAGACGAGTTTGGTGCCATCTACGGCGTGGACGACAATAAGCTGGATGTTCTGCAGAAACTTTGCGAGAAACTGGAGATTAATCCGCTACCTCAGAGTATCGCTGACTGTAAAGAGGTAAGGCCTACTGCTCACTTCCCCCTTGAGTTGATATTGTCCACCATGTGTTTTCTGTGAAGTTAACAGACCCGTGCGACTAGGTGATACAAGCTCACTACGTCAACATAGTTGACTTTGTTGACTGTGATCGAACGGGGGTGCCGATCCACAAGTTTGACGATTTGGAGCAGCTTCAAGACTATACTATAGAGACGGAGAAGATTTTTCCCAAATGGGAGGCCAAGAAAAGTTTACTGCTTCGGTTCCTCCTGCAGCGTATCTTTGACGAGCGACCATCGCACTGGGTTCCATACATATGGTGCGCCGATCCATGATTACATATGACGTTGATGAGTCGAAAATGGGTGTGGCTTGTGGGATGCGAAGGAACTTGCAATGTGCATGATACATACACTATGTCGAGAAACAATCTTGAGTAAACGGTTCATGTATGATTTGTCGGCTCGATGAAGGTTCTTGTGAATACAGCACAAAGTGGACGGAGGCCAGGAATTTAGTGCTTGCGGCTAGGCTGGAACAATCCGAAGGATTTCTTACGGCGTGTCAGACCCTGTGTACGGAGTAGCCTGCGTGAATACGCGAATTGGGCGGCCATGACAATTGCAGCCGCCGTGGATTCAGGTGATGCAACTATTGCTCTTCTTGGCCAGCCAAAGTCTGGTGGCTTAGGATCACGCTCCAAGCCTGCGGGGGAGTTTGTGTTGTTGTAGCCGAAGTCGAGACACGGTCTGACTCTCGAGGTGAGGACTCTATAGAGCACAGAGTGTCGTTTTACAGGTAGGTACATAAGGTCCCTCTCGCGTTGTCCTATGTCTGAGGGCAGGCTGGCCTAGCGTGGCCCGTGCACCCGCAGATGGAACACACATGAGTCCACTTGCATTTTCGCCAAGTGCATCCCGACTGGGAATTGAATTTCCGGCACACGGCAGTGTCGGAAGCTGAGGTTCCTGCTGTGTCGGAACGCTGACGCTTCCCGGTGGACGGTGCCGGTAGTCTGTGGAATTGCGAGAAGTAGGCGTCGGTCTGGACTCTGGGGTGATCGAGCCATGCGGCTGCGTCATGAATCGTGCCGCTTCTGACATGTCGGTGGTGTCTCATGGCGTATTGGAGGCATATGTCCCAGGTGTAATACTGTGCTTTTTCGGTGATGAAGGCGAGAAACCTGTTCTGGGCAAGGCATACGTCGGGGTGTTCCTTGACGAAGAGGCGGCGGTAGATGTACATATAGTTGAGAAAAGAGACGATGTAAATAAGAGGACTGGAGAAGACGTTGGAAGTGTCGTCGTCGTCGAATGGATGATGCCGCGGCGGGTGGAGGCGGATCAGGTTCCTTGGCTCAAACTCGGCGGCATGGCGACAGTAGCGCCAGCACGACGACGGCCAACTTATATTTGAT
>SRQL01000594.1:0-16577 GCA_018360575.1 Claviceps sp. LM454 group G7 | reverse complement strand
GTTTAATCATGAACAAGAACAGACACGACGAGAATAATACTTTGGTTACGAATGCATGCATTGACTTTTATTTGCTTACCCTGTTTATCCCAACAGCCAGATTATGTACTTCTTCATGGCCAACACAATCTTGCCATATGCTTGCCACAGAAGCGACGCTCGCTTTGCGAATCTTGACAGACACAGACTGTTTCCATTCGCTAATTGGAACATATGCGTGCGACAGGGTTGTCAGAGAAGCCGAGGTCGAGGCACCTGCGGCAGAGGAAATAAAGCTGGCATGTGTTGCTGTACGTGATATTCTTTGGTCTGGACTCTGGAGCGAGTGAACGATCTCGAATAGGTACAGTAGGTACCTCTTATCCTCCCTCATCTGTGTAGCTTCAACTGCATCACGGCCCAGCAGGTCAGCAGCCCTGCTTCCTTCGAGCAGGAAGATGGACCAGTTCGCCGAAGTAGAAGGAGAGGCTGTTGAGTACTTAGCCCGGCAATACGGACTATAGACTGATGCTGTCAAATTATCTACGGAGTACATACAACATATGTACACGGTACACCTCCGTAAAGGCTCCCCCAAATACGGAGTTCATTCGCGGCTTCGGGCGGCCTCGGGTGGCTTCGGCGGCATGCCGCGCGATTTCCCCTACCCATGTAGTCCCTGTTGCGGAATGGTCAGGCGATATTACATCTTGCTCGGCCAACTAATTCGCAGTGTCTATGAAGATTCGTAAGATCTTAGAAAGGTAACGTTACCTTAATTAGGTAGGTACACTCATGGTCCGTCATGGAGAAGGAAACAAGCAATGGTGACGCCGTGGGCGGCAAAGCTTGGCCAATCAGAAGCCGAGCTGACTCACGGGAAAACTCCACGTCCGGGAGACTTTACTTGACCCTGCCAGAACCCTATATTTGACCCTGTCGTCCTTCCTAAAACAGTTAGTCTGATATGGCCTCCTGCTAGCTTCATTCAGGTACTTAGCTGATACATTTAATTCGTGTTCGAAAAACCAAACATAGATTTCGGCACCGTGACTTTCCACCATCATCTGTTAATCATCAGCTTCGCGACCTGGCTCTTGAGGCTATACAAACGCCATCTTTATTTTAATTTTTCCCGATTTTTGACTTGAAAATGAGCTCTCCATTCACCTCATTATCGTAGCGAGCTTCAGGCGCGACACAGCCACCGATATAGCCCAGCGCGGCCTGCCCCCTGGCCTCCGTCAGAGGATGAAGATTCTGATACATAGCTCTGTCAGTTGTCTGCGCCAGAAGACCGCCGAAAGCGATTTGACAGCGAGTTCGACAGCGATTTGGGAGCTGAATATGAGCTTTGAAGCGGTCATTAGAGACCAGTGCGCTGCTTCTTTGCAAAGTTCAGTGGTTCACCGCTAACTATCGCGACAGGTCGCCTCAGCAGCGCCTGATGCCAGCTTTTCCAGGGCCTAAATGCCGTTGTATGATTTTCGAAGCCATCATCAGCCACATGCTCATTGGTCAATTGACAATCGAGCTCACGAGCGATATCATGGGGGGCAAGATTCAGCGCCAAATGAAAGCACAGATAATCAGTAGATAGTAAAAACACGGACATACAGTACGCCGGTCACAACATGCCTCTTCTCGATGAGCTTCCATGAGGTTCTGATTAGTCTTCAACTCTATTTTGGGCTATAATAACGTCGGCTTTCAATTTCATCCTCGGCCCTACGCTCTAGGTACCTACGCTCTGTCTACCCACACGCGTCTCATCAGGCGATTTGCGAATGCATCTTGTAAGGTGAGTCGTGAGTCGTGACTCGGCCATCTAAGACCTACATATATGGAGCTAGCAGAGGACTGCATTACACTAACTGTTTCGGGAAGGTTAGCAGGGTCAAATACAGGGTTCTGTCAGGGTCAAGTAAAGTCTCCCATTCACGAGAGCATGCGAGAGCATACGAGAGCCAATCATTTCGCGAAGCTTTCCTGACTAAGCCATAGAGATTTGAAACATCACCACATCACGTCCGTGAATGCAAAAAGGCAGCAAAGGGCCTCACAAGACCTCAACTGCACACAAAGACAATGATCGACGGCAAAGACTCAAAAGACAGCAGTCCTCCCTGGACTACTACAAGACCTGACAACTAGAACTGAAGAACCAAACTCGCATAATCTCACTATCTAAAACTGAGCAAGAGGGTGAACAGTCTTATATGGCCAAAGCCTCTCGTGCGTCCTCGTGCGATGCCCGAACAATCCCGTCAAGGAAGAACGCACGTCTGGTTGAGTCGTGACCAGAGCTCTGGCAACCATCTGGACCTTCTGGCCCACCGGATCGCATGCCAACCAAGAAGAGACACTGACGTCTGACAACCAAGATGCAACCCGACTAAACAATGCGGAGTACTGTACTCTGTACTCCGTACCAAGGTAGGTAGTACTGTACCATACGTACCAGTCCCGTCATCAACCGTCAACGCCGCGAAAAAGCTCTGCTTGGGCAAGTTCATCTGGTACTAACACCCCTTTCAGGTACTCAGTATAGCGGCCAATGCAATCTTCGACGCTACAGGATGTGTCAAAAGCCAAAAGTCGCGACATGTTCGGTCTCATGTTGGTTTAAAGTCTTGATCAATGATTCTTGAACAACCACCTAAACCGTTGTTATACGGCATGGCACGACACCACGGATAGTTTCTGCCATAGGTTTACGATACAAGGCGACGGCGAGCTTATATGTCTGATACTTAGTCATTCCGTACCGCCCGTTTCCCACGTCTGCGTATCTCCAGCCAACGTGGCTCCTGTAGCGACTTTCAATAGCTTCATGATCTTCGCAACAGGTGGAAACCGACTGTACGTGGCGACTTGCCCACTTAGCTCGACTACCTAGGCAAGTTGAAGCAACCCATGCACTTGCCACGTTCGAGACCACGAGGAGTGTTACCTACAAAATTCAAATAATTTCGCAATGTATACCTCCTACACGCACTAACTCCGCTCCCCTTGCCACCATATCACGTTGAGCGCCGTAACGTGTAGAACTATGACACTAGGTACATACCTACCAAGAGGTAATTCGACACGTTAATTTCCTATCTCAGTTAAGCTCTAATAATCCAACGGGGTGAAATTTGGGCGCCGCACTTCCGGTCGTCGCAGTCTACTAAGCGGCCTCGCGATAGAGAATGTCATGTCGCATTGCTGCAATCGCGGCAGCTTAAGCAGGTATGTACTGCATACCCGTACTACCTACCCAAATACATATACACTGGCCGATTTGCATAGGTAGAGATGTCCGGACGAAATGCATTATGCGGGTCGTCAACAAGAAATTTCGATTTCATTCCTATTACCTATTTCTGCCTCAACATTACTGAACGCGTGCCTCTGCGATACTTGCGCCTTCGCAGAGGCAAGAGCGCCATTGGTATTCATGACACGTACCTTATAGCTCGAGGTGGAGATAGCTGACTTGCGCGTGAAGGCCCTCGATTGGAGTCCGAATCCGAAGTCGTCCAGTAGCGTAGCTTGCGTGTGTTGCAGCTTCTTGCTATCATACATGCGGTACCGACCAATGACCCGGCCTGTATATAGGCCAGCATGCCATCACCCTGGCATCGAGCGGCGCTATCATTGTGCAACCCCATATCCTCACGTCCAGTTCTGATGACCGACACGGTGATGTGGCATTACTGCATAAAGACGTGTATGAAGATGCCCTATACATTTTCGGATTATCACGCTGTTGTCACCGTTGATAGCAGGAGGATAATTTATGCGATCGTGTCTATGTGCACCTGACTGCTTGCTTGATATGTCGTTTGTATTTTTCGAACTCGGTCACGTCTTACATATTAATTTGCTCACTAAGTTGTCATAATAGAAGATAAATGACTTCTGACAGCTATTGCCACGAGACCACATGACGAGAACTTTTGGACGAAATTGCAGGCGTGCTGCAGACTAGATGGTACGTGAAGGTTCGCATTGTAACTTATGGGCTCACCACCAGTACCATGCTGTTAGTAACTTAGTACAAAACACTGAGCACTCCCAGAAGTTCCAGCGCTGCGACAGCATTATCGTCTAAGGGGCTTTCCTAAATTACTTTGACTATCAATTCTGTATGTGGCTCGCAGAAGCTTTTCCGGAACTGCGAATCGTGGCTCTTTACCCCTTTCGTCACATTATTCGTACTTTGAAAGCGAGATCTGGAAGGACACACAGCAAGAGATGTACATATATCCACTAACGGTAGTTGGCTAAACTATATTCTCAGGCGACTACTAAAGGATTTCATCCTGTTCGCCGGGATCCTCACTTCCCTCAGCTGCACTGATTTCTGTCGTTGTCTCTACTTCCACCAGTATGCTTGGCCCTGCCATCACTGAATCCGCTGGCAATGTCTCCGGCTCCCACAGTAGCAATGGCGACCATGTCTGAAAGGGATTGAATACACGTACATGCCTGGGCTCGTCCACGGGCATCTGGTCAGGCGTAAACCCCTCCACAAGTGGACTGCTCGAGCCACGCCTGCCCCGGAACTCGATCCTCGCCATGAAAGCGTTGTGCCTCGTCCTGTTGCGGCTGCCGATATTACTTCTGAGGTGGGGTTTTAAGATGACATCATTTGCGTCATCAATCTCATCCTGCAAAAAATCCACAAATTTGGGGTTGATAAAAGCTCGGTGTCTGTCAAGATCCTCAGTCTGTCTTCCCGGGTCCTCAGATGCCGCTATCTGCGCTGTCGCCGCAATGCGATGGCAATGATGCTCGTCAAGATGATTCAGGAACGCTTCCAGCTTGCCCGGAATAGTGTCCTTCCAAGGTAAAGCAAATTTAGTCTGGTCATTCGATGGCGTTCGCATCAATCGGCAAATGTCCGCAGCGATTGCATTCCGTTCGGGACAGGCTCGAGAAGCTCCATCGTCTTCTCCTGCGTTTTCATGGCGACCCGCCTCGCCCTCTCCATGCCAATTACCCGCAGGCTGGTCTTCATCCCTCTCGGGGAAAAGCACATAATTCGTCCCCGCTAACGCCTCTGTAAACGCTTCAAGCGTAGCGGGGGACGGAACATATTGCAAGACGCGGTCTAAAAGCTTCAGCAGCTTCTCTTGACGACGCTCCACGTCATGATAGAAAATCATTCGCTGGGCCTCGGAGACCTTGCCCGTAGTATCCGTTTCCCACGGAGAATTCATCGGTATTGTCTGGAGCGAAAAGATGTAGTTTTCTTGTCTTAGGGCGAGGAGTGATATCTTCGTAGGTTTTTTCCGTCTGGACGCTGGCTAAGCTTCCGCGATGAATGACTGGTACTGATTGACGGGTGACTTTTGCGCAAGTATGACGGCTCAGTGATGAAGTTGATCATTTAGTAGGCAGGGGACTTTGGGTTTCAGAGAGAAACGACAATAATGGCGTCCAAGGTTTTTATAGACAGATATGAGTGGCTTTGTAGACTGCAAGTCGGTTGCGATATGAACGGCGAGAAGAACAGCGGCAACGAACTGGCCTTTGTACGAAGAGACGTTCTCGCCGCGGTGCACCATGGCTTGATCACATCCTGAACACCAGACTTGTTCAGAAAAATGCAATCTTCATCTGGGTGTTATCGCACATACCATCACACGCCACCGCGCGATTCGAGAAGAACAGTTTCATGATGTAGGCCGCGAGCAAGTCGTGTGGCGCATACATTGGCACGAGACTTGATTCAATCGACTGGATCTACTTGATCAAGTCTATCGTTGCCCTTGAATGGGATGTGTTGTTCATGTCTCGCCTCCCCGCCAGAGTTGTTCTACATCCTCAGAGCCTCACGTTAAGTCTTGCAACCATGGCAGTGGCAGCACGTGGTCCCTAACTTCCAGCCACGCGTTTTCAGAAATGTCTCCTTACCATGCTTGTTCTTTCTTCTCGAATCCCATATTCCTGCTGATCATCCTGCAAGTTGATGGCCCCAGGAACTTTGACGACTGTCTGAGGTCTCGCTCGTGGCTTCATTCGCTTGTCGCCGTCATTTGCGAATTGCCTGATGCTTCATCGTCGTGTCATCGCCACTCTCTGACCTCCTCATGACAAGCATATCTTCACCCTCTGTAGGTCGTGGTGCCTTGCCGTTCGTTGCTTAGACCGTGTACGCTTCTTGCGTGCAGAATAGGAATCCTCCGGGGGTCGTCTCCTGGAAGACTGTCGAGCCACTGTCGAGCCGGAAGTTCAACTTGCCAAACCTGAATGCGATATCCTCGTTGCCAATCTTCTCGTCCTCATACCAACCAGCCCAGAGCTCACATCGCTAGCCAGATGGCAGTTGACGGACGTTACGCCTAGAACAAGAAGAAGCGAACCGTCATGGTGTTTGAATGATGTGCTCACCGGCGGAATGCAGAGCTACGGCCTCTTCAAGACTGTAATTCCGAACGTCAATCCGAATAGATCCCAGGGCTGTCCTCGATGCCCGCAGAGATGGGTTTGGCAAGGGTAGTGTTGTGCGATAAATCGAACGTTGGGAAATATCGGCGAACGCGCTCTCATTCCCTACCAGCCATCTCGCCGGGGCCTTATGAGTGCTGACTCCTGAGACAGGTCGAAGCGTTCAGGTCTCAACCTTGAGTAGAGATTCCCGATTCCCGAAAGCGTTACCTTAGGTAACTTCTTACCTGGTACATACCTACGTGTTCGGATGAGGGTGTCACATCACGTGATGGGTGTCTTTTGGCGACGGGGTGGTACCTTTACATAATACATGTACAGCGCTGTGCACACACAGTATGTGACTTAGTTTTAGCTGATGCATCATCACACCCCCGTTACAACTTACACTCCCTTATCGGCATCCTGTCTTATGCTGCATTCTCACACAGAAATTGCGGCACAAACGCCGGTCAATAGGAATGACATGTTTTGGGCTAGAACATATTGGGATTGAGTGATGCGGTAGCCTAGGTTATTTACATTGCACTTTGTCAAGATGATGGTTGAAGGCGCCACTTTATGCTCGTGCAACACGGGATGTTCATGCATTCAGGAAATACAAAATTGAATGGATTTAAAAGCATCGTCCTTCGTTTGGCGCAACAAGCGGCCGAAGAAAAGGGAAGTCGTGACGGCATTACAATTCATTGTTTACTTCGCTGATAAACAAATCGAAAAATCCAGCGTTCTCTTGGACGTTCGCAGTCGCCTCCCCCAGTGCGCTCATGTGTGTATCGAGTAAGGTCTGTCCGGCGGCAACAATCTGCACGGCTAGGCGTTCGTTAACTTCGTTGACGATGTGCATAGCTTGGACGTAAGGCTCATAAACCCACTCGCCGCCGACCAGTTTAACCCAGTGGAGCGCCATGGTGAAGGTGATTTTGATTCCGGCGTATATCATGGCCGCCGGCGAGGATTCTGTCGGTAATGCGATTTCTTTTAAGGAAAAGCCGGTTCTCTTTTCTAGGAACTGTGATGCTTTCTCGTCACGTCGTGTGATTCTGCGTCGGGACAAACACGTCAGTCATACGATGGTGCGCACTGCGACGCGGTTGTACCCGAAAAAAGTGGTGACGACTTACTCGTGGTCCGTAAGGACAGCATTTTGAAGACTGACTGTCGCGTCGCGATCCACAGCCTGTTGGTCTGCAGGGCGACGGACCGGTCCGCCGGGTCCGGTGGCCAGTGCCAGAGCTCCACAGGCAAAGGGAAGCAGGGTGAGAAGTCTCATTTTGATGATGAGATCAATAACGAATGTGAGAATCACGAGGGAAGTGGTGGTGGATATCTAAGTTTCAAGTGCGTTCCGAGAGACAGAGTGTAGAATATATAGTACCTTCGAGAGATATGAGAGATGCCTATGAGAGGCCCTTCACCAACCGGCTCTATCCGGCTGCTCGGCTATTTCGGAAGCAATGAGAGGTCCTCCAAAGTTCACCAACCGCCGACCGGCTCTATCAACACGGCTGCACAGCTGTTTCGGAAGCACAGGGTGATGGGTTCCTACATAATGACTCCATGGTTAAGATTACTAGGGCCGCTGGATACGGTGACAGGTCTGATAATGCTAAGCATTCATCGCCTCCACAACTTCGTTCGAGGACTCGAGAGAAATCACGCCAACAAGGCGGCACACATGAAGTACAATAGGCATAAAAACGATAGCAATAACCATAATAACGCGTTTTCGAGACGGAATAAGATACCGAACTTCGAAGAGAAAGGGTGGAAGTAAAATAAATGATCAATTAGATTTTGTACGGAGATAGACAATTCCAGTTGAGATTAGCGCGCGAGAATAGTAACGATTCTGGTGTGGTTGCATGCTGAGGTAACAATACAACTCTTCTTGAAAGTGACGCATGCGAATTTGGTTCGATGTCAGAAGGGAGGACTCTGGAAACTCAAGTCCTATAGCATCCCTGAACTTCCTAGCCTTAGTGTATAATGTATTTCCTCTGTTTTTGCTATATCATGAGAGTCTTCTCTCATCCAGAGTTAAGAAAAGAGACAGAACAGAGAGGGGGCTAGTCGAGCCAAGTTGAATACAGTCAAGTGTTCGTTCTACTTCTTTTGACACCATTTGTGGTTGTAACCTGTCGCCGTCGTCCATGTGACGTTTTTAGGCAAAACTGAAGAAATCGTGTGCCGACGCGCAGCGAAGACGCACGTTTCCTTTCGCACATTTCGTTATATGTATACTCAATCTCATGTACCAGGGTCCAGCTTCGCGTCAGGGCATTTTTACGTTTTTCGTCAGTTCCTTCACGACATGGTTGGGACGTTGACGGTTGCGGGGATCGCCCTGCCGGTGAGGTTGAGCAACCAAGCGACCTTTGTTGTGTCCCGCCTTCAAATAGATCCCGCGACCGTTTCTGGAGGGATTTCTGTTGGCCGCATTCCGTTGTTCCGTACTTACGGCTTTTCTTCGTACTTTTCTTCGTCAGCAACTACGGAGTACCTGTGCGGAATATAGCAGTGCAACAACCCTGGTCGTCACAGAAACCCTGTCACGCCACGCAGCATGACAGCGACATGGGCATATTTATACTCCGGATGTAATCCCTGGAATTATGAGACCTTTCACGGGATCCAGCGGCCTTGTACGGAGTAGGTGGGTACATATTGCTTTCACCTACCTATCATTAACCTCCTGTCACCTGTGCATCCGAAATAGCCATTGTAGCCGAGCAGTCGGATAGAGCCGATTGGTGTAGGGCCTCTCATAAGGTATGTATCTCTCATATTTACGAACTGCTAGGTATATTTTCTACACTCTGTTCTCTCGGAACATAGTCAGATTTTCGTCACTTTTCCTTCGTGATTCTTGCATTGAGTATTGATCCCATTATCAAAATGATACTTCTAACCCTTCTCACTTTTGCCTCTGGAGCTCTGACACTGGTCATCGGACCGGCCCGTCGTCCTGCAGACCAACAGGCCGTTGATGGCGATGCGTCACTCAATCTTGAAAAGGCTGTCCTTGCGGACCACGAGTAAGTCGTCGCCACCTCTTTCCACAATTACTTTGCAGTACACACCACCGTATGACTGACGTGTTTGTCCCAACGCAGAATCACACGACGTGATGAGGAAGCACCACAGCCCCTCGAAAAGAGAGTCAACGGCATTACCATGCCGGGTATCCTATTGCCGAAAGAAGCCGCGCCGGCGGCCATGATATTCAATGGACTCAAAATCACCTTCACCATGGCGCTCCACTGGGTTCAAAAGGAAGGCGGCGATTGGGTTTATGAGTATTACGTCCAAAGTATGCAACTCCTCAATCAACTTAACAGACGCATAGCCGTGGAGATTGTTGCTGCCGGACAGATGTTATTCGATACACATTTGAGCGCACTGGCGGAGTCGACCGTGAATACCCCAGAGGGCACCGGAGCTTTCGATTTGTTTATCAGCGAAATAAACACTGAATTGTAATACCGTCATGTCTTTCTTCTTTTTTTTCGTTTTTCTTCGTCCACTCGCTGCGCCGAGTGGAAGGCGATGCTTTTGAATCTATCCGATACGTACTTCTCGAATGCATAATCATCGTCTTGTTTACCCCTGTGTTGCACGAACACAGAGTGGATAGATCATCGTTCGGTCGTCGCGTCTTCAATCGTCATCTTAGAAGTATGTAAATAGATTACCGCATCACTCAATCTGTTCTCGACAACATATCACTTCTATCGGCTCATTCAAAACTCTGAGGAGAACGTTGATCTCCTTGCTTTTCATTGGTTCTGTGACTGTGTTTCTGGTGCTGCGCGAGTCGTTGCAGCTTGAATCTCTCCATGCCAGTCTTAAGTCCCTTGCATCTAATTTTCCGCGCTTGGGCAACTCCCAAGTTCCGACTCTTCTTTAGGAGTCTATATTCATGGTGGACTGCGCAGTCTCTTGCAGCCTGCCACGTTGGCTTCGTAGCCTTCAAAATGTAGATCGATGCATTTACGATTTCGTCCGCCATGGCTTGGCTTGTTGATCGGGGTGATGGATCATACTGCACATGCCCACGCATCCAGTGTGCAAGTCACTGATTCACTGTCCATGTCACATCATTCGCCGGAGTCACGAAATTCTCCGTCACAGTATTCGTACTTTGAGATCGAGGCCTGGAAGAACACACAGCAAGAACTGTATGTGCGCTGATACTAGTGACTACCCCAAGCCCAAGCGGTAGTTGGCTAACGTACATTCTCAAGCGGTTACTAAAGGATTTCATCCTCTTCGCCGGGATCCTCGCTTCCCTCAGCTGCACTGATTTCTGTAGGCGTCTCTACTTCCACCAAAATGCTTGGTTCTGCCCTCACCGAATCCGCTGGCAGTGTCTGCGACCCCCACACTAACAATGGCGACCATGTCTGAAAGGGATTGAATACACGTATATGCCTGGGTTCGTCCACAGGCATCTGGTCAGGCGTGAAGCCTTCCACAAGTGGACTACGCCCGCCCCAGAACGCGGTCCTCGCCATGAAAGCGTTGTGTCTCGTCCTGCGGCCGCTGCCGATATTACTTCTGAGGTGAGGTTTTGAGATGACCTCATTTGCGTGTTTAATTTGTAGCTGCAAAAAGCTCACGAATTCGAGATTGATGAAAGCTCGACAACCATCGGGATCCTCAGCCTGTCTTCCCGGGTCCTCGGATGCCGCTATCTGCGCTGTCGCCGCAATGCGATGGCAACCATGCTCGTCAAGATGATTAAGAAACATTTCCAGCTTGCCCGGAAAAGTGTCCTTCCAAGGTAAGCTATATTCCGTCCTGTCATCCGCTGGCATGTCAAGACGTTGATAAATGGCCGCAGCGATTGCGTCCCGTTCGGGGCAGTCTTGTATATGCATACCACCACCTCCCTCAGCTCCGTTGTCTTCGCCTGCGTTTTCATAGCGATCGACCTCGCCTTCTTCAATCCAATTACCCGCAGGCTGGTCTTCACCCATCAAGGGGAAAAGCATTAAATCCGTCATCACTGAGTCGTCTTCAAACGCTTCACGCTCAGTGGGGGTCGGGCTATATTGCAAGACGCGGTCTACAAGCTTCAGCAGCTTCTCCTGACGACGTTTCACGTCCTTGTAGAAAAGTATTCGCTGGGCCTCGGAGACCTTGGCCGTAGTATCCGTTTCCCACGGAGAATTCATCGGTGTTGTCTGGAGTAAAAGGTGTTGTTTTCTTGTTTCAGGGTGAGGAGTGATATCTTCGTAGAATTATCCCCATTTGGACGCTGGCTAAGATTCCGCGATGATTGACCAGGTTTGAGAGGTGATTTTTGGTCAGGTATGGCAGCTGGGTAAGGTAGTTGATGGTTTAGTAGGTAGGAGACTTTGTATTTTGGAGAGGAACGACGATGATGGCGTCCGAGGTTTTTGTGGACAGGTCCGAGTGGCTTTGCAGACTGCAAGTGGGTTGCGAGAAGAACGGCGAGAAGAACGGCGAGAAGAACGGCGAGAAGAACGGCGAGAAGAACGGCGAGAAGAACGGGCCTTTCACAAAGAGACGTTCTCGCCGCGGTGCACCATGGCTTGATCACATCCTGAACACCAGACGTTTGGTCCCCTTTTCAGCGAAATTTGATCTTCATCTGGGTGTTATCGCACATACCATCACACGCCACCACGCGATTCGAGAAGAACAGTTTCATGATGTAGGCCGCGAGCAAGTCATGTGGCGCATACATTGGCACGAGACTTGATTCAATCGACTGGATCTACTTGATCAAGTCTATCGTTGCCCTTGAATGGGATGTGTTGTTCATGTCTCGCCTCCCCGCCAGAGTTGTTCTACATCCTCAGAGCCTCATGTTAAGTCTTGCAACCATGGCAGTGGCAGCACGTGGCCCCTAACTTCCAGTCACGCGTTATCAGAAATGTCCCCTTATCATCTGTTCTTTCTTCTCGAATCCCATATTCCTGCTGATCATCCTGCAGGTTGATGGCCCCAGGAACTTTGACGACTGTCTCGCTCGCAGCTTCATTCGCTTGTCGCCGTCATTTGCGAATTGCCTGATGCTTCGTCGTCGTGTCATCGCCACTCTCTGACCTCCTCATGGCAAGCATATCTTCACCCTCTGTAGGTCGTGGTGCCTTGCCGTTCGTTGCTTAGACCGTGTACGCTTCTTGCGTGCAGAATAGGAATCCTCCGGGGGTCGTCTCCTGGAAGACTGTCGAGCCACTGTCGAGCCGGAAGTTCAACTTGCCAAACCTGAATGCGAAATCCTGATCGCCAATTCTCGCTTTCTTCTTCTGACACGCCGGCGTGCACAACGGATCGAAGTCTGTTTTGCCGATGATCTGATCGATACCCCAGCAGCTCCGGTTCAGCCCAAAGCTCGCATCGCTAGCCAGATGGCAGTTGGCGAAAACCAGGCGCGACGTTACGCCTAGAACAAGCGACCCGTCATGGTGTTTGAATGATTCTTTGGCGGAACGCAGAGCTACGACCTCTCGAAGACTGGAAACTCGAACGTCAATCCGAACAGAATTCAGGGCTGTCCTCGATGCCCGCAGAGATGTTTTGGGCAAGGGTAGTGTTGTGCGATAAATCGAACGCTGGGAAATGTTGGCGAACGGTATTCTCGAGTGCTGGGCTAGGTCGAAGCGAACGTTCATGTCTCAACCTTATTATTGTTGGAATTGTCGAAAGCGGTACTCCGTACATGTTCAAATGGCGCGCAAGAACAGCTCAAGCGAGGGGTGACATATCACGTGATGGGGGTACGGTCACACCATCGTCGCGACTCGCAGCACAGAGGTACGGTGTACCTATGTAGCTTAGTGTTGCACAAAAGAATGGGCGCAGCCGTCTGGCCACTCTGATGTGCTGTTAAGTACCCCTATACGGAGAGGTATGTGCGATAGGACTTACAGCTATACACCAACATGGTATAGCGCCAGCACTATTGGAAATTTGAAATAGCATCGCAAAGGGGACACAAGTGTGGTTTATTCGGTAATTGTTCGCAGGGGATTCGAACTTGCGACGTCGGCAAGTGGAAGTTGCAGGTGTTAACCACGGTACTCGATGTACACACGCTATGTACCAATATCCGAGCTGCTGTGAGAGTCGAGTTCTCACCAGCAGTAATTTTTTTAATTTTTTTTTCCAATACTCAACCACATCATACATTCCATTTTTTTTCGCAATTCGAGCCGTCAGCACGAATTTCCGGCTCCAATTGGGGGGTGTGTCACACGCAGCACAACTGACATGTGGGGCCAATGTACCATTTACATCACCTGACATCGGTCTATGTTGTTACAGGTATTAGGTACTTATATCCCTCATAACGCCACGGTTGGTTTGTATGAAGTGGACAATGACCAGATGCTGGCTCATGAACAACCATCATCTAGGTGTTAGTTGAGTCTTCCAAGGAAACGTTCTCAAGTTCTTGTTTTACTTCACTCAAACCTGGCACGATAACAACATTCTCTCACGACTTCGTCATTATCGTACCATTTCTTGAACATCGCTCAACATTCAGTCACTCATGACTGTATCATCTGACTCTTATGCTTATAATAGTGCATGAGACAATCTCCGAGTCTCATCTCCGAAGCACCTTTGTATAAGCCTCATCGTCATAGTTGACCGGCTTAGAAACCATCATTATGTAAATGAGAACCTTGAGAGGTTTCTCTTCTCATGTATAAATAGGCTCTTCTCTCTGTAAAGTAGATAGAAGAATCAAGCACAACAATCCGTACAATCATCTTTTCTTGTTGTGTGACAGTATTCTCCTACAAATTTGACGATAAAGGCATCCTTCAACGGTGCAAAGCCCGGCTTTGCGTGAGGGGTGACCTTCAGGAGAAATCGACGATTCAAAGCACGTACGCTGCAACTCTTGCCGC
Organism: Claviceps sp. LM454 group G7; assembly: GCA_018360575.1. Classification (NCBI taxonomy): domain Eukaryota; kingdom Fungi; phylum Ascomycota; class Sordariomycetes; order Hypocreales; family Clavicipitaceae; genus Claviceps; species Claviceps sp. LM454 group G7. The sequence goes on along the minus strand of SRQL01000594.1, from coordinate 2,265 downwards.
GCATGCGTTCCGAATCTTTATCGCACTTGTTGCCAGGTTCGGTCTTCTCACCCGACAGTTCGATGTCAAAAATGCATTTCTGTACGCCTTACGTCACGGATACATGACTCCAGTCACTTGCGAAGTTCGAACTGCCCGAGGGTTTTAAGATACCTGGTATATGCGTGGAGCTACTTCGAGCTGTATACGGATTGCAGGACTCACCTGCACTATGGTTCGAAAAACTGTGCTCGACACTCATTGGACTCGGGCTTATGATTTATCCAAAGCCTCGAAGAGCCTTGCCTTTTTTATTCCATAGCTCGAGACATTTTTCTTATCTTTTTTGTGGACGATATCATCATCGCTTATCACCCGGACAGACAACAAGCTGCAGAAACGTTTATTACAGGACTCAAGGAAGCTTTCGAGCTGGACGACAAAGGTGCAGTTCACTTTTTTCTTGGTATACAGGTCATTCGAGATCTTCCCAACCGCAGAATCTTTTTGAGCCACGAAGCCTACATCAACAAGCTTAGTGACAAGTTCGACCAAGCCTCAAACGGTACTTTTCCAACTATACCCATACCTGCGGTTGAATATCACAAGTATGAAGGTCAAGCCGACAAGAAAACCATCAAGTTATATCAAGAAAAAATAGGGTCAATCCTGTACACTGCAATCATGATAAGACCGGATTTAGCTTTTGCATCAGCAAAACTATCGCAATATCTCACGAATCCAGGTCCCGAACACATGAAAGCCGCCGATCAAGCAATCCGATACTTGGTCCTGACAAAACACCTCGCTCTGAGCTTTGGGGGTAACGACGATATGCGAGTTCTCGAAATAGCCAGCGACGCATCATTCGCAGATGACAACGACACTCGACGATCTTCCCAAGGGTATTTGATTACTCTGTTTGGAGGACCCATCATCTGGAAAGCGACCAGGCAGCCTACAGTAACAACCTCATCTACCGAAGCTGAGCTGTTGGCCCTCCAACAAACAACGAAAGAAGCCATGGGTCTCCAACGACTATTTCAAGACATGCGCTTCGACCCTCAGGAAGATATGATCATCCATTGCGACAACACGCAAACAATTCGACTTGTACTAAACGAAAATGAGCGACTCAACACACGTCTTCGTCATGTGGACATTCACAACATGTGGCTGAAACAGGAATACCGGAAGGGGAGCTTCAAACTCGAATATTTGCCAACGGCGGATATGCCTGCCGACGGTTTCACGAAAGCACTAACCCGACAACAGTTTGAGAAGTTCAGAAGAGTTCTGGGTCTGTTCGACACACGCACACTTTTGGGTTCACACGGTCCTTAGGTTCACTGTTTACATCATAGAGATCATTGTGATCCTTTTACGACAGGTTTCAGGTGACTGAAGATGGAGATGCATCCGTTTTGAAGGATCCATGCCTTTCTTCAGATAGACCATTACTGTCCGTCATAGGATTATTATTGATTTTGCATGCGATGAACAGGACCCCACAAGGATTAGCATCGAACTCCCCATCCTTCCACCATCGACGAGAGTTCCAGCCGTCTTACGCAGACCCGCCATTCACACGCGGGACACCCGTTCCGTGGAGAGCTCACTAGCTGACAAATAGCTGTCGGTGTGAGTCGGGGCGTTAGGGGGCCTGGATTCTCTCTGGCATCGTTCGGTTTGTCGGTAGAATCTGTCGGAATGGCCACCCCCGAAGTCGAAGATGAAGAACCCTCGGGCGCCGACTGAACGGGTCGAGGAATAATTATCTGGGGTGATATATGCAAGTCAATTTCTTCCTGTGACTCTGTATCTGGGTCATACTGTAATTCTTGCACAATCTCGTTGAGCTCTCTGTCAGGTAGAGTGTCATTGGATTCGGCTATCGGATCGTAGAAGACATGTTCGTTGAATGTGACGTTTCTCGTTATCATGACCTTTTCTAACTTTGGTGTGATGGATTCGAGCCTCTGGCTTGGATCTTAAGAGAGCAGGGACCAACAGCTAGGTCATGGGACGAGGACATGGACCAGCAGTGAGGCCATGTGATGAGGGCATGGACCAACGGCAAGGCCATCAGGGTCGGGAATGGACACTTCAACAGTGAGACTTATCAGGCAACAGGATAGCGAGGCCATCAGGGTCGGGAATGAACACTTCAACAGTGGAACTTATCAGGATCAGGGAATAGCTCATCATGTATATAAGTAGGCACGAGGGAAGCAGGAAGTTCTCTTCTTTCTTTCCTCTATTTTAAGATAAACAATATCGACGCTA
>SRQL01000593.1:0-16616 GCA_018360575.1 Claviceps sp. LM454 group G7 | reverse complement strand
AGTTGTGGAGTCACGTGTGCATCGCCGGTATCGGCCTTTGGTGGTCCGTGCGCGCGATGGTGAGTGCTTTCGATGGTGAGGAGAAGTAAACCGCCATGGTGTCCATCGTGTCCATCGATTGTGGTGCATCTCATCTCGGGCTGACCGGTCATTGGGCAGACGTTGCCGAGGTGTTGGTGAAATCTGATGCAGGATGCGGCCCCTGGCCCGTTGGCCTGATCTGGACTGGCCGATCGAGTGCATATGTTACTCCGTGGACCGTACTCCGTACGCACCAAAATCATTTGGTAGATCTGCGCTTGTCCTGCGCTGGCGCAGAGACACAGCGCATAGAGAATATGTAGAATGCAAGGGGCACACTGCTTGCTGCGGGAAGACCCTGCAAAGCCTCGTGCTTCTATCTCTGTGGCGACATGGCCGTATGATGGCACCAACAGCATCTGCAATCTGCAATTCACCACTATCACGACTCCACGAGCACCACCAGACCGCTATGTACTCCGTATGTACATATGTATTACGCTGTAGTATTTACCCATGTCTAGGTACGGGTACATGTTTATTTTCGCACCTCGTATGCAGCCACTAGCTAAATCATCAATGGGTGATGAACTAGCGCCTGCTGTCCAATCTCATCAAGATCCTCACATCGTCAAATGTAAATCAGAGGTTGTAAAATGATTCGTACTCCGTAAAGCCTGTTCCTCACATGCCAAAATCTCCGATCCCTCAAATCCCTCTTTCCGTACGTCCCTACTGTACCTATGTACATACCTCCCTAGGTAGGTATGTAGCTATAATTGCCGACCCCATCGCCCCCCCAATAGCATTATAGCGTAAATCCCACGCGCCGAATTACAATGTGATGTTCCCCTGGCAACACGTATGTACTACGGAGAGGTAGTTAATAAATGTCCCATTGGCCATGAAGCTGAGTGCCATCGCGATCACCATGATGATCAACAATATGTACTTCCGTAGAGAAAATTGACTACATACTGTAAACAGCTTCCATTCGACTGTCACTGCTCATCTACCGGCTCGTACCACACAGTCTTCCAATAAATATACCGGTCGCACAACGTAATCCAAATATAGCACCGAGCACGAAAATGTCGTAGATCGTCCGAGGCATGTACCTATGTAGTCGGAACGTGGCTGAGGGCCCGGGGCCGGGGGCTCCAAGTCACACATATTTCGCCGTTCGGCATTGCGGAGGTCTAAATGGCGCGTTGCACAACAGATTGACGCGACCTGGGTATACTTGGCCAACGGTTCAACCCAATTGTACGTAGAGATACTCCGTACATGACGGGGAAAAAGTAGCTATGTACATATCGCACTGGCCCATACACATACATGTACATACATATGTACCTACATACTCATACGCTGCGATAAGGTCTACGCATATCTGGACGGCATGGGGTTACTCATCCGTAGGTGATTGTATCGCGATTGGCTGGCCTGTTCCAATGTCCATGGGGATGCCAGGTTACGGGGACTCGAGAGAACGCTTGTTTCTGGCTGCTCTCGTCCCTGACTCTCTTGTCCCTGTATCTATATTTGGCGTCTGTCTTCGCAGCTCGCTTCTATCTCTGTCTCTGGTCATGCCTTTTTTCCCCTTTCGGATGCTTTTTGCGCTCGTGACAGGGGGTTACGGTAACCGAGGTTGTGTAGGTACAGTGTCTCAAATTCAAAACGGGGAGTCCTGAGCTCTCAGTGACCGCTACGGTCTACCTACCTAACGGGTTACGGAACCGTCTCTTCTAGGCTGCACCACCCAAGTTGCCTTCTAACTCCGTACTCAAGACTGTGAAAAAAACCCTTTAGTGCTCACTGGAGTCACTGCTTAAAAGTTAAGAAGTGTGTATTCACACATGTACATTCTCCAGCATCTTCTGCCCTGTGCTGCGACGAACATCATTCTGTCATGCCCTTCTTCATCGTCTTCCCAAATTGTCGGTTCGTAGGGGAATTAGATAAAGAGTAGATAGGTGCATGCTGCATGCGAAACGGACCAGAACGGGTCTGTATTGTTTGACTTGTCCATACCCTAGAGAGAGGAACCTGGAAAACGGGATCAAATGACAAAATATAGTACATATGTATAGTGTTGGACCACGAGCCAAGGTCTTCTGTCGAATTGGCAATCGATTACGTTCCATGCGCAGTTCACAATCATTCTCATCCTTCGTGGGATCTCCGTGAGAATTCCGTGATTCCTCCGTGTAACTGTCTAAGACGGTTGCAACTATCGGTGGTAAAGCGGTTCCAACACAAATGGCACCATGCAGGTTCTGGCAAGAGAAGTCCTGGTTATCCGACAGAGGGGTAGGCCAGCTTATACAAGATAAGGATTCAAGAAAGAAAGAGTAAAATCTCCTTTCAACATGCCGCTCCAGAGGCGCACGCACGCAACACCCAAATGAAACAGTCCTCGCAACGACCTCAGTACCTCAAGCACAGGCATCCACCATGTGCAAAGTGCTTTCACACTCCAACGCCAATCCAATCCCCCCGATGGAATCCACGCACTACCATGATCCATCAAATCCAACCCAGACGCCCAAAGAGTACACAATTCAATCTCCCATCACAGAATCAGCTTCCCCCTGGGAAGAATCCCCCAATGACCACCACAAGAACACTTGCGTTGCTGCGCTAGGATATAGGTATATCCCGAACGACTACCAGTCACATCTTCCATCACGGACGTGCACCTCACGCAGCGCCTCCATCGAATACCCCGCCTATTGCGCCGCAGCGTTACCTTCTTGAATGTGTCCACGTAGACCGGGTTAGACGCTCGAGCGGCCAGGCTAACAGGGTCATCTTGCACGGCCAGAAGATCGAAATCGGCAAAGAAAAGTCTTGCAGGGTCGAGGTGTTTACTTCGAAAGGCGGGGAGGTCTTGCCCGAAGAACTTCTTGATGACGGGAAGGAAGACTGGCGGGGGAGGACCGGAGAGAAGCATGGACATTTCGTACTGGGCTCGGGTGTTCTTAACGGCGAGTTCCAGCTGCTTTGCCGGTGCGCCGCTCATGCTGGGCTGTTTCTTAACCAGTAAAGGCAGATAGAGGGCATACGCTTGCTTAATGTCCTGCGATAGGACGTTGAGCAGTTTTTCAAACTCGGCCATCTTGATGATGCTCGTGGACGTGATTTTTTGCATCTTGTAGTATGCGCGCTGCAGCTGCGGGTTGAGGGGTTTGTCGCTGCTAGGCACATTTCCTGATGCGTGCGTCTTGTAAAATGCCATGGCATCGTTGCTCATGACGTGGAGCAGCTCGACTCGACGGCAGATTGCGGACAGAAAGCTTCGACTCGAGGAAGAGAGGAGCAGGTGAAGTGACACGTCATTTCTGCTGTGTAGAAACATATTCATTTCGCCGAACCGCTGCTGGCAGCATCGTTGTCGAAACTCGACATCGTTCTGGAGCCCAAGAAGGCTGTCCACAATCCAAGACAGAAGGTCAACAGTCCATTGCGCGCAACCGGCCAAGGCGTCTACAACGTCTGTCTGGGGTGTTAGCCTCTTGAATTGGCCTGCATCATCATTACTTGAGAGAAAGTCTTACCGTGATCATCCAAAGGATTCGATTTATCGCGAATAGACGGATGACTGTTGCTCGAAAGGGTGATGAGTAGTACCACATTTCGCATGTTGAGATTTATCATGGAAAATTTGCTCTGGAAACTTCTCTTTTTCGATTCCCCTTTGAAGCCCAGGCTGTTCATGATCCCCAGACAGAACTGGAGTGGCTGGTTCCTCATAAGTGCGTCATGATGTGTCTCGTCAGAGTAATCCACTGGTATCTTGAGTACCCGAATAATTTCACCGACCCAATCAGGCACAAACTCTAGCCAAGGTCAGCTCAGGTTTCAGACACGTGTGTTTGTATTGCCAATGAATAGGGGACATGACCAACTTTTTTTTGAAGCAATCGGGTGCAAAACGGCAAGAAGATCGTCATAACTGGATTGATGGCACATAGCGGATGCAGTCGCAATAGATATGCTCGCAATGGTGGCCAAGTAATGCGCTAATCCGACTGGTCAAAAATTTCACACGGCATGATCGGGTTATCTGTAAGTGATGGTTTGACTCACGATCTTGTACAGAGTTGCCAATGTCTTCTAGAGCGTACTGCAGCTTGTTCCATCGTACTTTTCCGTCTTCTCCGATTTGTGCCATGGAACAGCAGGTTGGAGAGACAGCAGCATGGAGGCCTGAACTTCGTCAGCGATAGCACCGGTTTCCAGTGGCACAAAGAGGAAAAGAACATACAGAGTCCAGTATCAGAGAATGACCATCCGGCTTGTCGCAGGCTCATGATATCGGTGAGATCCTGATTTGCGTAAGCCTCCTCAAACGTGAACCGATCTCGATACTCCATAGAACCATCTGACATGGTCAACAGCAAAGTTTTGCCAAAGTAAATGACTTGCACGCCAATCACGACCTTGTGAATGACGACCGGATCCAATCTTCTGAGCCTGATGCTGCTCGGTGGTTCTGATGGGGCGTTGTTGCTGCGACCCATCTCTTCAAAGGCAGGATCTAGGCTATGTCTAGTTTCGACAACCTCCCATCTATCCAGAATGCTTTGAGCCAGTTGAAAGCCACTATCACTAGCAGCTCTTGATCTGACTGTGAGCACCAAAGGAGTAGCGGCTCTTGATCCCATGTTGTCCATGATAGCAGGTAAAACTTGGACAAAAGACACCTCTACATCAAAAGCGCCTTGCATGGCCTCATGTCGACCTGCACAGAGCGAGTTCACCGAAGCAAGATGAGTCTCCACTAGCGCCGGGTTAAGGCGAGCATTCTGTGGCATAGAGTTCTTCTCCGACGACGAACCTGGGCCAGCCCATTGTATCTCGATTTTCAGGAGTTTCAGTTGGTTCGAAGATGTCACAAGCGCGGCAAGCAGACATTCTTGGGTGAGGGTAGTCAGTAGGCGATTGTAACTGGAATTAACAGAGGAAGAGATGGAGAGAAAGCATCGAAACTTACTGCTGTCTGAAGAAAAAGAAGCGTGAGTCACTAGCTCATCAGTCGCGCTCACGCTCTCTAACTCCATAGTCGTCTCCTCTATGCGCCCATTGTTTTGAGCCCAATACATTTTCAATATGCCATTGATGCTTATGCAGAAAAAAGCACTTTTACTAGGATTGGGGTGGCATGGGCCTAGGGCATGGTAGAACGAGCTCTCGTACTGATACCCATTTCCCTGTTTATTCGCGGGGCCATACATGACGTTCAAAGATTTCTAGAGTTTGTCAGTACCAGCATGCGCTGCCCTGAAGGTTTTCAAATGGGGTGCTTGGAAGTCGGGAAAACAAGGCCAAAAGACTAACCTGCTGAGGTGGAGGGGGTACTGGAAGCCAGTAGCAACCGGAGATGCCATGGAGATGGTCGACATTATCCGTCTCCCATTTCCGCGGGGGAAAGAGATGATTGAGAGAGGTACCGAAAGGCACAATGATGACTCTCCCTACTGCATCAATCACAGCCAGCTCCTGAATATGCGTGGGGCTCCATTCTAGATGGACCAAGGGAATGGCAGGTGATCCCTTGACGAGGTCGCAAATGGTAGCCTCACTGAGGTCCCACGTGCCATCTTCAGGGTGACATCTCGGGAAACGAAGCTCGATATTCTGTCCATCTGGCGTCAGAGAGGCAATCGTGCCCAATTTGGACCATGTCACGGCTCTAGAGGATGGTTAGTACAAGACGCACACAGAAAATAAGACAACGGCCAGGACATAAGAGGTGCATACTGGCAGCATCCGCGGTTCCTGAGCTCATCCAAACGTTGTTGAAGCGGCTTTCCCTGTGATCGCATTGGAAGCTGAAGAGAGACACCGTCTCCAAACAGGTCATCGACGTTATTGAGATCCATCGGCATCGAATGATCTAGCATGAGAGGCATCTTATCGCTAGTCATGGCGGCTGGCTCGTGCCGCGAACACGAGAGGCATCCAGCCTGCTGGTAAAGAGGCGTGTGGACGAGCGTTCTCCCCTGCTTCTCACTGCCGACCTCAATCAAGCAAGTCTGGGCAAAGCCTGATAGCGATGGCCTAGCTCTTTGGATGTCTCAGCGAATTGTAAGTGGCTAATTTACGAAGCTTGAGGATGCGACGAGCTACGCGAACCAAGTGTGCTTGGTCTTGTAGGCGTAGCACTAAGCAGCTGACGTCGCGGAAAGATAGACACCTTACCCAACATGGTAGATCGTGGGCAGGTACCTATGTACATAGATCTGGCACGGATTTTGCTGCGAACGGCAAAAGCTCGGCAAAAGACTCGGTGACAATCTGTAGACTTGGCTACAGCGAGTGGGGTAAAACTCAAAACTGCCTCCAGCCGTTCACTTGTCGACAATGATCGACGTTTTATTTTCAGATTTGCCGCGACTCTGTACATTCGCGGTCGAGCACACAAAGTCCCTACAAAGGGGTCAAATACTTTCTATTGATGCTCTTACTAATGTTGCTTCTTCACTCCGCCATCCATCGTCTGCCCTTTGCACCAAGAACGGACAATGATTGCTTTGAAGATACATATGCTGGCTACAGGTTGTACCGAAAAGACTTGTTTTCGCGGTCAGTCAAGTCTTCCAGTCCGTGCGAGGTCGTGGGCGGTCCAAAGTCGCGATCTCTACGTTCGTTCTCCCGGACAAGCATAAAACGCAGACCCAGAGCCGTCGTAAAGCAGATCGAGAAACAAATCATGAGCCCCATGAAACTCGGGCCGTAATGCGGTGACCATTGACTGAGAAGTCAAGAGCGTCAGTACAAGCCTAGCTATCGGCGCTCATTGCTCGAGTCGGACAACTTACGCATCGAATATGAGCGGGCCGATGATGTTTCCCAGGGAATAGCCTATAAAAGTTCCCGCGGCGTAGACAGCCTTTTTGGTATATCCAGCCACGTTGGATGTGCCAAGACCAATACACTGAATCCATGCTGCACAGAAGGTGCTGATCATGTAGAAGCCTGCAATACGACCCGCTGTATTGGTATTGTCAAGCTTCCAGCTAACAATAATGGCATACTGTCAGTAGATTCTTTTTAAATTTTCTCGCTGCGTGGATAGAAGGACGTCAGCAGTACACTTACAGCAAGCCACATCCGATCATGACGGGGAAGCAGGATAGTGCAATGATGTACAGTCTCGCGTTGGGGATGACACGCTCCAGATAACCGGAAACGAGAATGGACGTGACGGCCAACGCTCCGATTGGCAGATTCAAGAGCATCGAAGCAAAGATGTCGAACCCCATGGCTTTGAACATGATGGAACCAAAGGCACCAATGACACCAGAACCGGTACATGTGGTCGTCGATAGAATCATTATACCCCAGAAATGATAGTCAAGAAGAGCTTCCCTTAGTTGGTAGGCTTTGAACTGTCTGTTCTCACCGCCTGCGTTATTTCCCTTCATCCGCTCCAGCAGCAGTCTTTGCTCCTCATCTGTGAAGCCCTTGGCATCCTGAGGCGTGTCCGGAAAATGGGAGTACAAGACAGTAGACCAAAGAATGGAGACTATGCCGGCAACTAGATACATATACTGCCATGGATGTAGAGGCCCCTCTGAAATGTGGCCAAGACCATAGTTGATAAGGGGAAATACCAATACTGATCCGCCGCTGCAGGAGTACCAGAGGCTCGAGCGAAGAACTTGTTCTGCATGGGTATACTAAAGACCATTCACGAGCATGAAGATGGGAGAGACGCCCGACCCAATGAAGCCCAGAAAGAAACGGTTGATCAACATCCATGGATAGGAGTTCAACGCCGGCGAGACGATTATGGTAGCGGACCATAGAAAGAAGATGGACGTAATGACGATGCGAGGAGGGTAGCTTTGAGCCATCAACGAGAGGGGATACGTGCCGATTATGTAGCCGAAGTAGAAGATTAGGGTGACCCAGGAGTATTGAAGTCCATCTATGAGATTCAGGTCCTTCGCGAGACCGAATATGTTCGCTTGGCCTAGGATGGCCTTGCCGTAGAATTGCAGTGTATACGTAGCACAGAACTTCCAGGCGCCATTAGCATCACGTTTCTTTGGCATCAAATGGTAGCGAGCTAGATGAACGTACAACGGGCAGTAGTTTCCAGTCGATTTTCCTCAGAAGGCGCCGGTTTGCCTTGTCATCAATTCCAACAATAGCGCCTGTCTCAGAAGCGGTGCCAGCTTCAGTCCTGGCGGGATGAGCCTTTTGTGAGGTCTCACGCACGGCGTTCGAGGCATCCTTGGGTGCTCGCGCCTTGCTCAGGATTTCGCCGAGCATGACGCTCCCAATACGGAGGCAGGAGAAGAGCCGCCGACAATGTTGCGAGCATGCACATCAATCGTAGCTGGAGATATGGATGGGGGGTATTTCGAGATAAAAAGCTTTACTTTGCCGACTCCGGCGCGCCTTGCTACGGCTTGGTGAAGACGAACGGCGAGGTTGAAACTTGGGCCCTTGGCTGATCATGACGCGGTATGGGACTTCGACAACGTCCATATCTTTTTCTCGTCACTTGGAAAACGGAACCTTGCCTGCCTTTCTCCCTCCCTTCAAAGAGAGGACTAGATAAGGTCTGATGGCAGGTGCTCTGCACGCATGAAGCCTGCGTTTTGTACTGTAGGCGAGCGAATACCTTAGGAGCTACTATGTATGTACCTGGTATTTACGTATGCAATTAGCGGATCATAAGGCTCAACTAGTAACTTAGGTACAGACAGAATCCTCGTCGTCGCGTCGCGTCGCGTCAATGCACCTCCATCTGCGCAAAACCCACCACGTTTGAGCAGCGATGGCAAGACTGCAACGCCCTTTGAAGCCATTTCGAAAGCATACGATGCCTCATACTAGGAATTACGTCTGCTCAGCCTCCTCAGCCTCCTCAGCCGACTACTTCGCCACACAGATCGCGGATTAACGAGGAAAGTTCCTCGAGCCTTGTAAAAACGATATGTAGCAAAAGAAGGTCCACTCGCCAAGATTGTGGCATCTCACCTGAACGCCCGCCCGAGGTAACGAGAGTCGAGACACCACATCATACATGCCACGCCCTCAGACACAGGAAAATGAAGAGCCTTCACCAAGATCAGTGTCGGAATCGCTGACCAAGGTCAGGATATGAAAATGGAGGGGTTTGAGCTGTGACCACGTTACGGCTCCATTCCGTTGGGCCGTAGCCTATGATGAGACACCTCGCAGCAAACGGAAAATGAGACGAGCGTTTGCACTTCGATAATTCGATGCTAAATTAAGTCGGCCAGCAGCGCTCCCTCTGCCTTCACACTTCCAGCCCTTCAATCTCTGCTTTAAGAATTGCATACCTTTTTGTCAAGACATTTGAGTCCAATAATCTACTCTATAATTTTCTTCATCGCCAGCGCTGTCCTCCACACGCTCCCCAAGCAAAATGTCCTTCCCAAAAAGCATCAAGATTCAGAGCGCGCCCAATTTTGGCATTGTTCATGTGGATCCCAAGGAGGTTGCCCTTATCTTGCAGTCGTTCGTCGACCGTGGGAGCAAGCTCACGGATGAAGTCACAATCGATGACATCAGCACCAGGGTTTTATCTGTTCCTGACAAGCCTGAGAAAGCGACGCTCAAGGATCTGCTTGCCATCGGCATGAAGTATTTCGATGCCGTTGTATGGCTCAGTGCGAAGGACAAATCCGGCCACCCGTTGAGGGCAGACCCGACGATGAAGACGGACGATATTCTATCGACGACAGAGGTTTCTGAATCTGTTTTCTATTGCTACTTCGTGCTGCTCACCCAAGCAAGGTACCCGCCCGATGATCATGAAATCAAACAAATTCCACACTTCCTCAGAATCCTGATGGGGATGAATAAAGAGCCGAGCTATTATGTTTCTAAAATCTGCACGTTCGAGCTGCGAAGGATGAACCCGAGTTGGATTAAACATATGCACTATCAGTGTCGGTCCTTTACGGCGAAAAGGTTTTCCAGGTGTGGGCTTCTCGTTGCCGGTTATCGAATGTTCGTCCCCTTTGACCTCTATGATGCTAGAGAAGGTCTGCCGGACAATCTGGTCTCTGCATTCACTTTCGCCAGGACTGTTGCAAGAGCTCCTCCTTCTTGGAATGTTCATCCGTTGACGAGGCCCCGAGGGCCCCAAGATGCTATCACCCGCCGTGGTAATCTGAAAAAGAACCTAGGTAATCTCATTCTGGACGTGTTCACGGAGGAACAGATAGACGAAATGGTCAAGCACCGCATTCTTTTCGAGAGACCCGACCGAGACGTGGCTCACAGGGAATACCTCCAGTGGGCTGCCGAAGACGACATCAGCGGTACGGCAAATATTTTTCCTGCTGAGAATTAGAGAGTGGCATCTGTGGCTCACCTTCTCAAGTGGTGGAACGATGATAGAGATGATGATACTGGCCAGGCGTGGGGCCGTGGGCCACTGGAGATATGGATGTTTACTCTCTGGCAGGTTGCGACAAAGGTCAATGATCTGGGGCTTGGAACGGGAGAAATCTTCAATTGAACAAATGAATGGACTGTTGAGCGCGGCGCTGAACCGACCCAGGGGCCAGATGTGTGGGCTTGGCAACCAAGAGCTCAGAATCGCAGCCTTCCTTGACTTGTAACAGATACGATGATTCGGTACATAATGAACGAAATAGGCACATTCTAGGTTAAGGATAACTCGCCATAAAATATGGATGTATGTATCCGTCGTTAGTCGGGTATTTCGGAGCCGGAATCCTTCACTGTTCAGGACACCCTGTCTCAAAGAAAGGCGGCGTGCGTATGTTGTAACAGGCGCCATTCATCGTGACCATATTGAGAAACATCTTTCCGCTATGTTTAATGATGATACAGTCTTTGTGCACGATAACGCACCCTTACACTGCTGGTAAAATGTGAAGGTTGGTTTGGTCGCGATGCATCATGCGCATCATGATGATGTTCGCGACTCCGCGAGTCCGTGCGATCCACGTGCAAGTCAAGCCTGCAGGCCATCATAATTCATGGAGACTTACTTGCACAGGTCACAGACTCACACCGCATAGACAGACTGCCTCCCCGGTACGAACGGGAAACCTGATTAATTAATTGTTTATTGTTTGAACATCAACAATGCGCTTAGAAAGAATCGGTCTCGAACATTCTAACAGAATACTCGAAGAGAAATCGCCAACTGGTTGAGGATAGCTACAGCCTGCCTTACATGATGGTGATGCCGCATGCGACGCCAATGACAAATGAACAATCAAGGCACAGGCCTGAGGCGAACACAGACGCCCAATGAACGCGTCAATAAGCAGAAACGCCGCGTCCGCAGAGGCAAACACACACGGCGGCAGTAACAGCAGCAGGAATCCGAACAGCAAAGAGAAGAACCAGCGAAGCTGCAGCCTGTGATTCCATCATTATTGCATCCACCGGCACCTCATGCGATTTTGAATGACGTCCCGCGCAAATTAATCGGTTTCTGTTCAATCCCGCGGACTGAACCTGGTGGCCACTGGTCTGTGGTGACCGGTCTGGTAATGCTCGGATTATGCGACCATAATCGTCGCACGTCGCGACTCGCCGCGGCGCCGCCAGACCAAATAATTATACCGTCGGGTTCTGCAGGCCTAACCACCGAAGTAACAGCCTGTTTTTCTTCTCTAATGTGTCTGTTGGCTGTCGTTCGGACTGACAAGTGATGCATCACCCTACCTAGCTGGCGAACACTGAACAGGCTGCCCATGTTTAGTATCTGGCATTTGCAATTGAACAACCTCGGATTTTTGCGTTTCGAACATGATCCGGCTTGTTAAATGCAAAATGCATCAGTGGGCTGCCCGAGAGACATTCTTAATGTCCCGGAACTTTCTCTCTGCGAAGACTGGGCGACTGCAGCTGTTGCAGCTTGCTGTTCGTTCCAACTTCCCGGCGACGGGCGTTCGATATTGCGCAATACGCATTCCGTGCTTTCCGTTCGACGAGGATAATAATACGATTCCTATTGCGCATTTCATCACCCTTCGTTCTGCCAGGCGATCACAATTCAATCGTGGTGGTGTCTCGGCCACCTCTAGGCTCTGACTTCATCTAGTATCTACCATGTGGCATGGTCCATGATCTACGTCCCATTCATGGCTGTTTGAACGGGAATCGGGGAGTGGCAATGACACCCATGAGCTGTTCGAGAATGATTCGAAGACTCGTTTGTCGGGCGACGGGCATCTCGAGCCATCTACAACTATATATATCTTGTGCCTGCACTGCATTCCTAAGTCCTTTCCCAATCGCCTCTCATCCCAACCTTACCAGTCACAAAATCAGGATTCAGCAATCAGCATTTACCCCCTTCTCCTTTAATTTCACTCCATGAATCCATGGTGGCCTAATATAAGGAAGAAAGAGGAAAAAAATTAGACATTCGCCTGATTGATATAATACTACCCCTCGTCGTAGTTATGGAGTCGCCAGAAAGGACAGAAAGCCTTCCGGTAAAGCCTGGAAGCCCTTGGACAGAACAAGATGATGCCCGCCTTCTGCAACTCAAATGGTCTGATGGGAGGCTGACGTGGAAGGTGATTGCCAAAGATTTTCCTGGGAGGACACAAATGACGTGCGAATCGCGCTATGAAAAAATAATCGCCGCCATGTGGGACGAAAAAGGAAGGGATCGTTTAGCAAAGCTATATGACAGGTAAGTCATAATTCGTCGAACATGGCGATTTACATTCTGGACCTGTGATTGCTTTCTCACTCAATACTCACATCTGTTAGTCACAAAGAGAAGATGTGGCAGATTATTGCGCAGGAAATGAATGTTCCTTCGAAAGACGCCGAAGAAAATCATTGGCATCTCGGAAAGAGAGAGATGGAAAAAAGAGTGGACGATACAAGCTTCCGTGAGACGTGGGAAAAGGATTTTGTTGCGCCTGACCACGACTTGAACCTTGCGCCACCCCCAGTGGACGACGCTGTTGCATCAGCACATCAACAGCAGCCTCAGACGAGGACTCCGAACAGGCCATGGACTGGAGAGGAAGAGGCCTCCCTGTTTGATCATAGAGCGGCTGGCAAGAATTGGAAAGAAATCGGGAGTCTTTTGCCTGGACGAAATGCCACCAGTTGCGACACATACCGTAGGTTTATACTCCACAGAGCTGGTGGATGGAGCCCAGAGCTCCAGACTGACCTATCCAGACTTTATCAAGAGTAAGTTATAATCGTCCCTGTGACACATTTCGAAGCTCACTTCCCCGTGCACAAACCGCGCGAAACTATTTACTCACAATTCTGTCAGACGCAAATCAGAAATGTGGGCGGAGTTGGCAGAACAGCTCGCGGTGCATTGGCAATCAGCCGAGGCAATGCACTGGATTCTTGGATTGGATGGTATGAGGGGAAGAGCCAGATTCCCACAGACTGTCGAACCGGACGAGCCCGTCGCCAATCCACATGAACTACAGCCTCCAAATCTCACGGACTGCGAACCATTCGACAACTGTTGGGAAACGTTGATGCTCAATCGAGATCCATGAGAGACGAAATATGCCGGGCGCATACTGAGCCATCAGATAAAATGCGCGACAGTTTTGGCAGAATACAGCCTCAGGTCTGTAAGACTTAAGTGTTGAGTCGCGCACGGGTGCAGCGTGCTATATCGCATTTCTATAGTATAAGACTTACATTCTACAAATAATTGAAGCAGAGAAGCTTGGTTGTTTCCAAGATATTGTTTATATGTAAGAACAACAGTTACCGCTTATGATGATGGAGTTGAAATCAGCGCCGGGCGGAGAGCTCACTGCTCAGAGGAAGATGTCATAGATTGATAATTTGAAACTCGGGTCCCATTATGTGATTCTCAAAAAAGGCCGAGGAAGCGAGTAAATTTCTTTGATAAAGCCCGTCCAGTCTCCAGAATACGTTCAATAATAATCATCATAGCGAGTCGCGTTATGCGAAGCAACTTGCAAGGCCGAGACGTCCCTGACTCGCTGCTATTGAATGTCAGTGCCTAAGCCAGTTGGCTCTCGGGCACGAAGAGGTAGGTACCTGTTACTAGTCTAGTGGGCACCTGTGTGCACTTGAAGAAGTCACGAAGTGGCAAGTGCGCCAACTGTCAACGATTTATATCGGTGAATGCAAATTATGGAGGATACATATTACAATAAAGAGTGGCAGTCGAGTCCTTTGTTTTGCTGTCCAACTTCTAGTTTCTTCACAATCCATCATCCCGATTCCCGAAAGGACCCGTAATGCTACAGTTTCTTCGAAGTTCGCAATCCACCATCTCTAGTCCCAGCCATCCTCTAGTTTCTTCATTGGCCGCAATCCATCATGTCCAGTACCAGCATGAACACTGTCCGCAAGAGTCTGAATGTGACGCAGATCAATTTTACCCAGAGAAGGGCGATACAACTCCAAAAGCCGACATGAGCAAGAAGCCCGACGCGACAGTCTACAGAAGAATCAAGATGGGAATTGGGAAAAAGTAGAAAGCGCCGAAGCGAACAACAGCCAAGGAGTTGAAAGACTGAGTGGTTGGTAGAGCATCTCAAGCTGTCTACACTTCCGTTTATTTAGGCCGCAGGCGTTCAATCCAACCATGCTTGAAACTTCGCATGTCGTTCGTGTAATCCCCATTCCAGAACGTCAATGGGCTGTTCGATTAAACCCAGGACTGTCCCGTTGCGAACACTGCCTCTGTTCGAACTTCGCTCTTAGCTCTCGCCGCTCGATTGACATTACATTCCGGACCACCCGTTCAGAGTTCTGCCTGCTGATGCTTGTGGCACAGCTCTGTTCCTCCGTTTATTTTGTACGATCCACGGCCACATGTTGATTTCATCTTTGTTTTATTCAATGATGGTGTCTGATGATCTGATCAATGATTACTGTCTGAACACGGGAGTGGCGATTACACTATGAGCGTCAATGTTCAATATTCGATACAATAAGCGTCACTGTTCGACCATGGTTCGCACTTCGCTAAGTTGTTCGTCGAGCATCTTGGGCCTTTTACAACTATATATACACTGGACGACCCTGCTTTTTCTTTTCTTTATACCTGGTCTTACATCCCCGCCTACAACTTCGAAGTTCAACCCATATCTCCTTGACCATCACTCCACGGTAACAAATATTGGAATTTGGAGGAAGTAAGTACTAAGACGAGACTAATAACTATTCACTACTTCGTGTCATCTTGTCATCGCAACTGACCGGCCTCGCAATAGCTATGGAGTCCCAAGAGAGTAGTGTCACTCGTCAGGTCGGGCGTCGAACCACTTGCCCTTGGACTGCGGCCGAAGATGCGCTACTGATGCAATTAAGATCTTCAAGTTCTAATAGCTCATGGAAGGATATGGCTCGTGAGTTTGATGATAGGAGGACTGTCCGTGCTTGCATGAGCCGCTATCATAAGATTATGGCCGATGCGCGGGTCAGTGATAAAACGATTGAATTTGCCAGACTATATTACAGGTAAGTCACTATTTGACGAGAACGAAAGATAATTTCCAATTGTACATTCCAGACGCTTGCAAGTCGCTTCGAAGTTTGCTCACAGTCTGCTCAATACTCACACGCTTGTTAGTCACAAAGAGGAGATGTGGACGAAAGTCGCAGAAAAAATGTCCATTGACACATCTTGGACAGTCGTCGAAAACAATCATTGGTCAATTGGACAAGCAGATATGGCGAGAAGAGCGGGCGAAAAATTCCTCTCCGAGGACCCCGTCAACCTTCCGCAGCTTGAAGCTAGGTTAGCCGAGCACAATCAAGCACAGGTGCACAGCCAGCAGCAGGTTCAGCAGCAAAGCACGTATAATGTACGTTGGTCTGGAGATGAAGAGGCCATCCTCTTTGCCAAACGCAGGGCAAAATTGAAGTGGAGCGACATATCGATTTACTTTCCCGAACGAACAACCAGGGCTTGCGAGATTCACTACGGGAATCTGCTCGCGAGATGCGGTGGATGGAGCCCAGAGCTCCAGAATGAACTATGCAAAGTATATGAGAGGTAAGCCAACATCTGTCGAGCAGGGAAAATGTAATGCATTCCAGAATCTTGCTCCCCCTTCGAAATGAACCGCTTGAGTCGATATTCACACGTCTTTTAGATTGCAGCAAGAGATGTGGATCTCTATTGGAGAAGCGATGTCAGTGTCGTGGCAAACAGCCGAGGACCTGCACTGGAAAATCGGAAAGGACGCTATGGCGGAAAGAGCCGGCGTCTCACTGATCCCCCAGCCCGCCGCTGACCTGACGCTTCCTTCAAGAGAGCTGAATCAGAGTCACCAGACAATGGAGGAGTGGCTCGACTCGGCCGAGTGGCTCGAGTGGCATGAAAATATGATGAATGAAGAGTTTCTTGCGCTTTACACTGCTTCTCGCGAAAGGGGGCAGGCGGAAACAACCGGCGTCTCACTGATCCCCCAGCCCGCCGCTGACCTTACGCTGCCTTCAAGAGAGCTGGATCAGAGTCACCAGACAATGGAGGAGTGGCTCGACTCGGCCGAGTGGCTCGAGTGGCATGAAAATATGGTGAATGAAGAGCTTCTTGCGCTTTACACTGCTTCTCGCGAAAGGGAGCAAGGCGGATGATTTGGAGA
>SRQL01000592.1:0-16688 GCA_018360575.1 Claviceps sp. LM454 group G7 | reverse complement strand
GACTAGCGTCACGCTAGCGGCTTGGCAGCATAAGTTCTTTTTGACCCACAAAACTTGCTCCCTCCCTCCGGACAAAAGGGGCGTAAACGGGGCCTTAAATAAGACCGTCTATGGTATAGGTACGATCGAGTAGTCACCGCCGACCGGCGCCTACAAAATCACCTCGAGGGATACTCGAGACTGGACGCCCGACCACCTCAGGCAGTGCATGTCATAGCCCAATATGTAGATGGGCCGCCTATCGCAATCTTCAAGACCCGTACCTCTGCCCATGAGTAGCGGTGTCTGCTGCTGCTGCTCATCCATGCCGCGGGTGCCGAGATTGGCATTCATGCACAGTCAATCTTTCCACATCAGCTTCGACCGTTCGTATTGCTCATGGGAGAAATGAATGTAAGTCATCCGTCTTTCAGGGCAGCCGCGATTTGAGAAGGCAATCTGTAGTCGTCTTGTTTGGAGTTTAGGCTTTGGGCACGTCGTCATTTCTGTCTAAATCACGACGAAGCTTATGGGCTTTTCCGATGAGCCTGTGGTTGCTCCAAAAGCGTCTTTGACTGCGCACCTTGCCTCGGGCGGCAAGTCATCACAAGCTTTTTAAGCTTTGATGTTGAGAACGGTAAACAAGGTTGTTGAAAACGGCAAGCAGAAAAGAAGTTGTAAGCTGCTCGTCCCCAATAGCTTGGGCCGGCTGGTCCTCGGCGTCCCATCGCTTCTGTAATGACGTGGCCAGAGCGAACCGAGGCAACAGTCCGGTGGTTACCATCCATCGAGCCATCGTGAGCGCGAGCTTCGGACTGTCAAGAGCCGCGCGTATTTCGCGGTCGCGCTCAAGAGGGTACGTACCTGGGTATGGGGCGGAGGTTGTCGAACTCGAGGCATTCGTTGTGATATGAATCATATGATGTACGGTCTCGGGGCCTTCGGGGCAGATGAACGGGAAATACAAAGTCGAGGGTATTGCGGCTAAATAAGAACTCGCTTAGCTCTACCTTTTCAGTTCGCATCTGAACGAGTACAGCTGACTTGTGTTTTGACAGGTCCTGATGAAGCCGTACGGCCTTTTGGGTCCAGCCGCGAGGGGATCGCGATTCGGTCATCGCGCTCGCGCCGCTTCTAGCATTGTGTTGTTTCTTCCCCTCGAGTTCGCCCTCAGGGCCTCTTTGACAGAGAGGCCGTCCGGGGAAGGATCTTTCTGTCAGTGGCTCGAAAGTTAATCGGGCCGGCGTCGAGTGACTGCCGACGCGCAAGTTTCTCCGATCTTGTCGTCCATGCCGTTGCTTTCAATTTCGAGGTAGAAACGTCGTTGGAGGAGTCTCAGGTATCGCTTCGGTTTCAATGTACATATGCCCCGGGGGTGGCACTGTGACTGTTGCTTGACTAAGCGCCTTCGCGACAAGTTGCCGCACTTCGAAGCGGGAAGTGGGTGTGCCACGAGCCGGCTGAGGGCTCCATAGAACTCATCGTACTGCGCACCCCTAATGTTAACATCGCCAGTATGGAGAGTGGAAGTCGCTATCGTCCCAGGCCTGTGAGTATCTTGGCTTGGTGATCCCGCCACATAGACTTTCGATGAAACTAGACTCCTAGAACTCTGACTGACTGAAGTGGATGTATCGTGGCGCGGTATGAAGTCGAACTGGTGTTGTCTCCGCTTGTCTTTCAGGAGCGAGTGAATCGACTCGCTCTTTTGGGGATGGAAGTTGAGATCCGACTCCTAGGATCAACTTTGATCAACTTTCCAGGCGAATTCGAGTCTCCCCCACGTCTCTTCCGCTGTTCTTGGCTGACTTTGAATTCTCATACCGCGGGGTCACACACAGAGGGTAGAGATTGGGGAATATGGGTGACCCCTGCTGTCACCTATGTCTTTGCGCCTTCTCATGCTCAGTACAGCCTCGAGTCCAGGCCGTCGTCTCAGCAGAGAATGGCTCCTTCTGACATGACGTGTAAGAACTTTCCATGGTGCACTTTGTCGTAACACGACGGATATGTCGAGTGAAGGCAACGATGCCACCCCGGGATGGTGCCACGGCGTTCACACAACTTCTGTCAAGGTTGCAAGAACTACTTCCGTCGATCGGTTTGTCTATTGCCCATTTGCATCTCCGGCAGTACACCTCTGCCCTCAGTCGGCTGGCTGTGACGCCGCAACCACTGTTCCCAAGATCTTACTAAGAATGCTCACCAAGAATGTTCGATTAATAGATGAGTCGCCATGTTCCTACTATTCAGTGTTCCTCGAGGGGCTTGCAAAGTTTCCTCAGATTCACGACCTCAGCGCAGATTACATGGTTCCGGAGTCGGCAGCTGCTGTTTAACTGTCGGGCCAGGACCTGATGTAATCGCGCTCCCCTGCATGCTCTCAGGAGTCCCGCCGGCGGGCGATTCGTCCAAGCCGCCTTTCAGCTAGGAAGACGCTTAATGACGTCTTTGATTTCGCTGCCTGTGAAATGGTCTTCCACCGGAAGCGCGAGGCTGTGAAGTCGGTAGTCAGATCTTTCGGGATGCCGTCGGCGCAGGCTGTCGACACGGGGAAGAAGCGGTCTGCCAATGCAGTTGCTATTCCTTCGCAAGTCGTCGCTTTGGTTAAAAACTCTCTTTTGCCATGTAGTCAGGACGGAACTTGCCTATTATCTGGTAGGAGACCGCTTCGCAACCTCGCCCATCAGACCGGCACGCAATGCCCCTCTCTCGTGCCAGGTTTTCGAACATTGCTTGCCTCCAGGAGCTGCGTTTCTCACTTCGTATGACTCGGGACGGAGTCTCTTCCGCCTCAGTAGTGGCTTCCGATTTTCTTCGTTACGTCTCGCATGTCTTCTGCAGCGTTATTTGCACTTTGCGTGGTTGTGAGGTCGCTCCGGGCGACTAGGTCAGCTATTGTCTGTAATTGAGAATTCAACTACCTAATACGCGTGATCGTCGACTTCCATACATCCTGGAGGGACTCTTCTTATCCGATGGGCATATGCTTACGTCATCTGCCTATTATCTCCGCCGCGCCGCCTTGTGCTCCAGGGCGCGTCGCAACTCAATTCGCTCAAATGGTGCACCTCCGGTGTGTATGAACATTGTTTGATGGCATTGTGTACATATTCGAGTCCTGACAAGTACCCGAGCGACTACTGGATCGTTTGAGCAGTCGAGCTAAGCTCCTCAACTTCCACGGCCTCGCTGTGCATGGTCAGGGTCTGCGATGACGAGCCACTGACTCTCGTAGTCCCCATATGATGATGGGGGCCCAACCTCTGACTAGTTCGCGGCCTTATGTGGTATATCGCCAGTTTTGATCTGTGAGGGCCGGCGACATTGGCTTGGCTGGCTTCGAGGATCAGCTGCGGCGGCGCGTCGGCTGCGTCTGACTCATAGAACTCGACGGCGGCTGGCTCTGCGTCGGGGGAAAGAGCTGCAGCGATGGACTCTGTGGCAGAGGGGACACCGGCGTGTCGTCATGACTTATGGGACAGGACGGTTGAGACACATCACATCGGGATCGCTTTCTGGGGTCAATTGCAGCGCGAAAGCCTATGTGACTGACAGCAGTTCGTAGACGGGGTTCTGCGGCAGTTCTGTTTGCTGAGTTGCCAAGTCGACGGACGACGGAGATTACGGACGCATTCAGGGTCTTGGGTTCGAAGGAGTAACTGCGTAGTCCTTGAAGTCATAGTCAGTTGATAGTTTTGGTCAGTTGATGGATCAGCCTTGCCAAGGAATTCTTCAGCTATCAGCGACGGTAATCGTCTTGCAGTTCGCGACGTTGATGAACTTGGTGAGAATGAATGACACCTGCTCTCCGCTGCAATGCCGAGTCCCGAGACATGACATATACCTACATATTTATTTGTACTTAATCGAGTCCACAATAGTGGGGTGTGGCACGAGACTTTTACTGATGATCCTACGGTCCACCTCCACTACCTCACGGAGCAATTTGAACAAACTTCGTTTAACACCAAAAGTAGTTGTCCGCGCCTCGCAATTTCTGTCACCCCTTGAATTATTTTACACAAGATCGCAAGCATGTTATACAGAAGGATAGCTACCGCTGCCCACATGACGTCCCTGCGCACAATGCGCGGCCGCCACGTAAGACCCTTGTGGTTGCAACGGACGATTATGCAGACTGTTCGGATGTACGCAGACAAGGTGGTCAAAGTGCCACAAATGGCAGAATCCATATCCGAAGGAACGTTGAAACAATTCTCGAAATCTGTCGGTGACTTCGTCGAACAGGATGAAGAGATTGCAACGATCGAGACTGACAAGGTACGACAACTCAGACATGACTTGTGCTGAGGAGGCATCGAAACAGGAACTAACAGGATACTTCGCCTCCATATAGATCGATGTTGCCGTCAACGCCCCGGACTCTGGAACTATAAAAGAGTTTTTTGCAAGCGAAGAAGACACAGTCACTGTCGGTCAGGACCTGGTTCGTATCGAGCTAGGTGGCCCACCGTCGCTCGACACACTTGACAACAAATCTGCTTCCACAAAAGGAACCAAGGACGAAGGCAATTCAAAGCCGAAGGAAATGTCAGAAGCCTCCGAGACGAGGGAGAACTTACAGAAAGAGGAAACGCAACATATAACACCAGAACCTAAAAGTGCACCATCGTCACCGGCTCCCGATGCAAAGCAGAACGAGATCGCGTCTCCGCGCGCGCAGATTAGCAATGCACATCCTAGTAGAGATGAGCGTCAGGTATGCTTGATCATCAAATGTCTTTTCGGATAGCAACTAACTTGCGTCGCAGGTCAAAATGAACAGAATGCGTCTTCGAATCGCCGAGCGTCTTAAGCAGTCCCAAAATACTGCTGCATCACTCACCACATTTAACGAAGTTGACATGTCCAACATCATGGACTTCCGTAAGCTATACAAGGATGACGTGCTAAAGAAGACTGGAGTCAAACTTGGGTTCATGAGTGCTTTTTCGCGAGCCGCAGTCTTAGCCATGCGAGATATTCCGGCTGTGAATGCATCGATTAAAGGCCCGAACGGCGGCGACACTATCGTTTACCGGGACTACGTCGATATTTCCGTGGCAGTTGCGACGGAAAAGGGTCTGGTTACTCCAGTTGTCCGCAATGTCGAGTCGATGGATTTAATCAGCATCGAACAAGCCATTGCTGATATGGGGAAAAAGGTGAGCGGCGTTGTGTCTCAACCTCTATATGATGCACTGATTTAACTGACTATGTGGATAGGCTCGAGATGGTAAACTGACCATCGAGGACATGGCTGGTGGCACATTTACGATAAGCAATGGAGGTGTTTTCGGGTCTTTGATGGGCACGCCCATTATCAATCTACCACAGAGCGCCGTACTTGGTCTTCATGCTATCAAAGATCGCGCGGTGGCCATTCACGGCAAAGTTGAGATTCGACCAATGATGTACCTGGCTCTGACATACGACCATCGCTTGCTGGATGGAAGAGAGGCTGTGCAATTTCTGGTGAAGGTCAAGGAGTTCATTGAGGATCCGAGGCGTATGCTTCTCTAATCACTTCTGGATGAACTGTGAAGGCTGTTGAATCGAAGATATGTGTATAACTAAACTAGTAAAGCTGAATACTTAGCGATCACGCAGCAGGAGGCTGTCAACAACCTGGAAGGGGAATTCATGTCGTGAGAGAGCTTTGAGCCCTGCAGCTACGCTCCTCCCGGTACTAGGGTTTTTCCTTTATGGAGTTCAGAAAAGCAGACGTACTAGAACTGGGCAAGCCTACAGCGAGCCTTGCTAGAGTAAATCAATAATAGTGAAGCTGAATCCATTTGCGACGATGATATAAGTAAGGAGGAGCTAAAGCGAGCTTTGCACTTGTGCCAAGTTCATGGCGGTTAGAGTACAATCTGACAATTCGAGATCAACTGATGGTTGTGGCTGGAGTGCTCGTACAGGTATGTTATGTAGTGTGCGTGGAGGGGACTATACGACTTTACTGCGCCAGGATAAACCTTTTCACCCTCTTGCTCAGTTTTAGGTTGCTCAGTTTTAGGTACATACAGAGGACCTTTGCTGCCTTTTGCATCCAATGCTCTACATACCTATTATTTTCTGACGGAAAACTAGGTATATATGTATTGTAGTACCTACTTTTACGTACCCCAACTATACCTACCTACCTACCTGTTCATTCATTCAGCAACGCCACCAAATTCAATCACGTCGCACACGTCATGATGGGACCCTATCCGATATTACGGTCTGATCTTGATGATGATTTTCATGACAATGATGTGTGTGATTGTGTGTCTCTCCTGTTGTGCTTCCGTCCCTTTTCTATTAAGAAGTAATATGGTCAACTCTCTCCTTAATATATTTTTTGGACCCGCCTTTTTGGGCGGGTCCAATCACGACCAAGCATTCTCACGATGGACTCAGAAAGCCGCCAGGAAACTGGCGACGACGCTGCTGCCCATGAGCCCGAATACTATGACAGCGACCAGAGATGGACTGTCGATGCTTCATTTATGAAGATTCTAACCAAACAGCCTCGAGAGAGGCTCCCAACCACCGAGGCCACTCCGGCCCGTCGGGCTGCCAACGCCCCTACCAAACCGCCAGTCAACACCAGTTTCTCACCCGGATCCCGTCCCTTCCTTCCCCGCACTACCCACGCAAGAGAAGAGTTCACCTTGTCATAGGGACCGGCCGAGTTACTGCGATGTTTCCTGCTGCCGACACTCTTCGTTCGACGGAACGACGAGCGCAAAACAACCGTTCTCTCCGAGTTCACGCGCGACACCGTGGCCCGGATGACCCAACTTCGTGAGAGGGGCTACGCCAAAACCCCAACTCCGGCCAATACAGGTTTCTGGTCGTGTTAGTGCGCTTACCTCGGAACGCACTGCCGCCGATTTCACCTGTCCGCACTACGCATCCATGACGACTATTGGGTCTGAAGACCCAGACGAATATAAGAAGCGTGGGCTCTACTTCCGACCGCCTAGACCACTGCTGCGAACAAAGGGCGGACCACCGAGGAACCGCCCGAAACTGGGACGACTGAGTAGGAGGCGAGCCTTCGAGGCACATCTCTTCGCTCTTCTCCCCACTAACATTTCTGTCTTCGCCGACGGCTCATTGCTCGGCAATGGTGTCGCCGGTTAGGGCCTCTCTATCAGACTTCCCCTCAGCATCTCCCCTAAGAGAGATGACCGCAGAGCTGTCTGCACAAATAGGCTTCCGACAATATCTCATCCCTCTACCGAATGACGGGACTGGTGTGACCTTGCGAGCTCCGACAGAGCTCGGCGTACCTTGGCCATGTCCACGTCACCTCACCGCGGCAAGGATTGGACACGGAGACTTCGCCCTATACCATGGGCGACTTGACCATCAAGACGAATCCCGCCTCTGCACAGTCAGACAGCGGACGCACCGACAACATGTATGCTACTGCTTCAATATCCCGCCTACGCTATGGTTCTACGGACCGGATGCGGGGGCCGTGATCGCACGAGCAGTAGGATCCCGGGGCTACAAGAAGTTCATCGGGCTAGTTGAGCAGACGTCTTTCTTCGAGACTGTCTGCCAAAGAAACGACGGGCTTTAGCCCTTACGCGCACTGATTTCTGATTTCCCCAGATTTTGGGGTCTACCTGGTATACCATGCGGACTGGAAGGCCCGCGTGGGCTACTGGAGGTGCTTTCGTAGCCAGGGTTTCGCAGAGGGCAGACGGGCTATTTTTAGCTCCTATGCGTGTTTAGTCGGGTTGCATCTTGGTTGTCGGACGTCAGCGTCTCTTCTTGGTTGGTATGCGATCCGGTGGGCCAGAAGGTTCTAGATGGTTGCCAGAGTTCTGTGGGTCACCAGGCCCTGCGCTGGACCAACCAGACGTGCGTTCTCCCTTGACGAGATTGTTCGGCATCGCGGAGTAGACAGGTGAAAAGTTTTTCGCGCGCACGAGAGGCTTTGGCCATATAAGACTGTTCACCCTCTTGCTCAGTTTTAGGTAGTGGAGGTTATGCGAGTTTAGTTCTTCAGTTCTAGTTGTCAGGTCTTGTAGTAGTCCAGGGAGGACTGCTGTCTTTTGAGTCTTTACCGTCGATCGTCGTCTTTGTGTGCAGTTGAGGTCTTGTGAGGACCTTTGCTGCCTGTTGCATCCACCGTCCTCTCCTCTATTTTCTATGCGGTCGAGACTCTGCGAGCCAAAGGCAACGAAGGCAATTTTGTTTTGTTTTCTGTTTTTGGACTGGTCGGTATTGTCAGTTCGCCGAATTGTAATCAGTGCTTCGATTGTAGTCTTTGACTCAGTCAAAGGAACTGGCTGGAAAAATACCCATTCTGAGGGATGGGCAACCCCTTGATATCCGCTGACGGAGAAGAGGTGGCTGAATAATAAATTCGCATCACGTGTGTTGCGAGCCGAAGTTGTTACCTGTATCTACTTAGTTAGGTATGGCGCTAGCTAGCTGGCCTGATTTCCCCTTAGGGATCATCGTAGTCGATTGTTTCGATTACGTAAGGGCAAAAAATACACACACACACACACACTAAGTAATATGGTGCTTTTCTACTAAGTACATAATGGTGACGCCGTGGGCGATGAGGCGATGAGGCGAAGCCTCATTGTACATTACGCTTTGCCAACAAAGCTCTGCGTGCAGCCCCAGTAATAATAATCTGCCCCTTTTTACCGCCTAACCTTCAGGATCTCCCGAGTCCCAGCACCCAACAATCTGACAGACCCACGACCTGCAAAAACGCTTACCGGCCGATATGTCTGAAGGACTAGGTACATTCGGCTACGATCCACTCCTCCGAATCCGATATGTACCAGAAAGTTAGGTGGGGCTGTGGTGTTGTTCTTTCTTTCTTCTTTTTTATCTTTTTTTTTTTTTTTGCTTTGGCGCGTGGCGTGCCATGGTGTAGGCCTTCAAAATAATCGCCAAGAGAGTAAAATTATTCGACTGCCCTGTCAAGCAAGGGCCTCGACTTGACAGCGCGCCCAGTAGAAAATGAGGAAGAAGATTTACAGGTTAAAAGCATAGATGTCATCACGTTGTAGCCACTGGAATCAGTCAATTTAGTAAAATTCTCTCAATCTTTATTGTGTGCATAGATATATATCGGCTTTGATATGATCAGCCTATAGATCAAAACAATGAAATGATCTGATCAGAGCTGAATTAATTATTAGGGGGGGAGGGGGGGAGTATTTATTGTTATTTTTTTAAGTCCTGACCCCTCTGTATGTACGCACTGTTTTGTTCAAATACATCTAGATCCTAGGGCTGTCATCTCCTTTTCTTTTCTTCTTCTTTTTTTGAACAATTTTATCGCGCATCGATAATGATATTCAAAACAAACAACAAACCATATCATATTAAATATTGCAATGCACACTCCATCGATTTAATTTCACTCGCGTTTGCGCCAGTGCTTTTTGTCTTCGGGTGAATGACAGTGCTCCTTAGTCCTTACTTTTTAGGAGTGTTTCTGCTTGGGCTTGCTGCTTCATTCAATGCGATATCAGCACGCACGCCTAGAATAAATGATACCGCTGCGGACTCAGTCGGTCGCGCATTGGTAAAAAAAAAAAACCCCCCGGAAAACCAATCAAATGATATGTTAATCATTTGGATATATAATATTATTAATATATCGCAGCATGAATTCATACTGAGAACTGAGAGGACTGGGACCCTTAGGGTGTCCGGACTGCTTTGATATTTTTTGTGTAGGAAAAATTCGACACGCCTCCTATTATTTATTATTGTTCCTGCTCTTCATCAAATGACATATGTACAAGGATTTCTATGTGGGTTGGGTTTGGAATAAAAAAATGACGAGCCTTAGGCTTCCTACAGCAATCTCCAGCATGGAAAATGAGAATAAATAATTTAATGGCCTTTGTTGTCAAGGCCACCTCGAGCAATCATCGTATGATTGATTGGCGCGTCGCCAGCTCTTCCGGCTCATTGACTGGCCCGTTTCGGCTCGTGATATTTTCAAGGGCAGCAGAAGCAGATAAGTACGGCTACGGCTACGGCTGTTCAAATGCAAGTATTGCCTATTGCGAGTTTGCGCTGTCTCTGTGTGTTGCTGTTCCTGTCACAAATGCTAGGACCTACTACAAGAAAAGAAGCTGCTATGTATATTATATATATGTACATTATAAATACATACTCCGCTCCGCGTATCTGCTCCGCCACCTGGATGATGTGCCCAATTCCCGGTCCCGTTGCGCCAGAAGATGACGACAAAAGAATACGCATTGTACAAACTACCAGACCCTGTACTACATACATACAATTGACACCTGTATTCCTCTCACCAAAAACACGGCTGCGATCGGGAATACCACTCGTTTTAGAGGAATCGTGATACCGAGGTTCTACCGTATAACAAAGAGGGAAGTTCGGAAGGTACTCCGCGCGTCGAGAGCACGTGTTGGATCGACGAGGAAAGTAGTCTTTCAAGACCAAAGTTCTTCTGACTTCGCGACCGCACTCAATCGCATCATGATTGTGCGAGAATTTAACGATTTTCAGGTGATGCATGTTGTTACTCTTCTGCAACAGTATGAGTGCTCGGAAGGGGCAAATTTGTGTGTGGAAGTTGTATATTCTTTCTCGACCATTGGCGTAGGACCGATTTTGGCGGTATAGAAATGTCCTGTTTTTCATGATTCGAGTGCCGAGGACGAAAGAATGGACCACTTTCACGCAGACGAAGCCATCAAGGCGTCGATGGTCTAGAAGATGATAGGGCATCTTCGGCCGACGCGTATTCACCCTCAATCGCGGATATTGGCTGAGGGTACTTCGTCATTGTTGTTTTACGTGCGAGCCCCAAACTTAACGCACGGCACAAGAAAATGGCAAGATAACGTTGTGTCTGGTAGTAGGTGAAAAGGCAGAGAGTAGGTTTGTCCGTACTTATCAGGGGACGTAGTTGTGGAAGGAAGGGAAGAAGAGAAAAGGTGCTGAGACCACGCAGTAGAGAGTTTCTGAACGCTTCGCGCATTGGAGTAATCGGCAAAAATGAAGGTGATGAGCCATTCTCGACATCATGGGCAGCAAACTTATAAACTCAAAGCATAAAAAATCGATCGGGCAGAAGGTCGTAAGTGCGACCTTGCGAAGCTGAATGCACACGCGAGAAGCAGTTTGGAAATCCGTTTGGAAATCCGCCTGCATCAGATGATCAGACTAAAGAATTGGAAGAAGTATCGTGCATGCGCCAGATACATTCCATTTGTGGACGCGGCGCCAAGCAGAGAATCGACTGAAGTACCTAATCTCTACACCCAAAATGAAAAATGGAGCCTCGTCCATTTTGGGACGACCATTTTTTGTGGTGGTCTTCAAAAAGCTTTGTGGTGGTTTTGGCCACTCCCGAAACAAGAACAAGGGGGTGCAGGGGTCACAGTTTTGCCCTACCTTTTGGCGCGGTCCTGTGACTCATGTCACAGCTTTGCGTCACGATACGATGCACAACGAGCGACGAAATAATTATCTTTCCAGATCGTTTCTCCATGCATTTAAGTACAGGCGCTCTTTGAGTCTTTAAGCCGTTCCCTATCAATGCGATGGGGCCACACAAGCGCTCCAGAAGCGCAATGGACATTGACGAAGATGAATTCTCGCTTGCACATAAGGACATGAGAACGCAGGAGGTAAGAGTCGCTGTGGCCGATCGCAAATATACGAACTGTACTGAACTAGAATGCAAGAGAAAACAACCACGAGTCTCAATCAATGACTCGCCAACCAATGATCGTCATAGGTCTGTCTTCTACGACGTCCAATCGAACTCCGAAGATGAGCCCGACGAATGGACAGATGGTATACTCCCACCGCCTCAGACCCAGTACGAGCTGATGAGAGACGCGGGCTTCAAACACCTGCATAATACAGAGAAGGATGATCTCAGAGCGACTCAAAAACTCAAACACAGGCCGTATAACATTGGTGAAAATATGGCTGCGGAGAGTGGGATAATCCAGAGCATCACCTGTTACAATTTTATGTGTCATGAAAGACTGCATGTTGAACTTGGACCTCTGATCAACTTCATCGTTGGGGAAAACGGCAGCGGAAAGAGTGCTGTTCTCACAGCCTTGACCTTATGTTTGGGAGGCAAAGCAAGTGATACGAACAGAGGCGGCAGCTTGAAATCCTTCGTGAAGGAGGGGCAAGATCATGGAAGTCTTGTTGTGAAGATCAAGAATGCTGGATCCGACGCGTATCAACCGGACGTATATGGTAGTTCAATACTCATCGAACGCCATTTTTCGAAGTCTGGCAGCAGCGGCTTCAAAGTAAAAAATGAGTCAGGGCGCATAATTTCAACGAAGAAGCAAGAGATAGACGAAATTTCCGAATGGTATGCCTTGCAAATGGGCAACCCATTAATGGTTTTATCTCAAGACAACGCTCGTCAATTTCTCAACTCTGCCACCCCGGCCCAAAAATATAAGTACTTCGTATCCGGGGTACAGCTGGAACAGCTTGATAACGATTACAAAATGTCTCAGGATACACTGGACAAAACACTTGTTTTACAGGAAGAACTTTGCGGCAAAGTCAATTACATCAAACAGGAAATGGAGGAGTCCCAGAGGCTTGCAGAGACAGTCAATCAAAATAGTAATCTTCGAGAAAAAGCCGGACGTTACAGAAAGCAATTAGTATGGTTGCAGGTCGTGGAGAAGGAGCGAGCTCTAGAGAAGAAGACTGCAGATCTAGAGTTGCGAACGCAGGCAATCATTGAGATGGAACGCGAATGTGAAGAGACGACCAAGGCGTTAGATGACTTAGAGGAAAAACTGAGAAGCCTTGAAGCCGTCAGAGATGAATTGAAAAATGACTGCGGAACTGCTGAGGAGGTGATTTCGAATGCGGAAGGCGCTTGGCAAACAGCCAGGAAAGATTTGGCTGATTTACAACGCGAAGAAAGAGATGCACATGCTCGACTCCGAACAGCAAGGAGCAATATCTCAACGTGTGAGACAAAGATAGAGGAAGAGCTGAGCAAGCTCAATGAATCATCCGGTTCCGCCCGAACTCAAAAGATATATGAGAAGGAGACGGCACAAGCTAGGCAGGCCGACTTGGTCAACCGAATTGAAGACTGCAGACACCAGCTGCCAAATCTGATGTCTAAGGTGACGGAAGTCGAAGAATCCATCAAAGGGCAACAGCAGATCAAAGATCGTAAGCGCAAGGATATTGCTCAGGCGGAGGCAGGTGTACGAGAGCTTCGGAAAAGCACAGGCTCTGCGTATGATGGGTTCGACAGGGACATCTCACAGTTGGCCAAGGCCATTGCTAGCGACACAGGCTTCGATAGCAAGCCCCTTGGCCCGCTGGGTGTTCACATCAGACTCCTTAAGCCTGAATGGTCGGGTATCCTAGAGAAAACGCTCGGTGAAGCTTTAAACGCGTTCGTTGTAAAAAGCAAAAAAGATCAATCTCGCCTTTCAGGTTTCATTCGCCGGTCTGGAATCAAAAGACCACCTCCTATTTACATCGCCTACGGTGGACGGATTGAAACCAGAAATCAAGAGCCAGAGGAACACTTCGACACAATTCTGCGCATTCTAGACTTTGACAATGATGTCGTCAGATCTCAGTTGATTATCAACAATCAGATTGAGAAAGTCATTCTCGTCAAGGATCGAGTAGAGGCTGAAAAAGTGATGATCGACGGCGGACCTCCACGCAACGTTGCAGCCTGCATTTGCTTTCACGATGGTAAAGGGAAACGTGGCCATGGGCTTCGAATGACGAACCGAGCTGGTACAATTGGCACAAGTCCTGTAGTGCCGATTCCCGCGCGGCCGAGAATGAAGTCAGATTCAGCAGGGCAATTGGCCTTGCACGAAGACCATTTGAAGCATCTCGAACTCGAATTGAGAGACATTAATGCCGAGGAAACATTAGCAAAGCAATCCCTGCTAGAAGCGACTTCTAAGATAAATGCACACAAAAAGCGCATGGAGGAACTTGAAGCCGATCTACGGAGAACGCTAGCTGATATTGAGAGAGTATCCGAAGATTTGGACAGCTTTGAAGGAGTTGATATCAGGTTGGTTACGCTTCGATCTGATCTCGCCGCGAAACGCGAGGAAGAGGAGCGACTCGGCATCCAATATGGAAACATGAAATTGGAGAAGCGGGAGCTCAGCGTCAAGGCTGAACAGGCCAAGAAAGAGCTGGAAGCTGCAAAGGATGGCCAAAAGGACTGCTCTAGTCGTATGAACAAGGCGGATGAACGAGTTCGAAAGGTTTGCTCCTTGAGACAAATTACTCTTGCCAAGAAGAACCAGGCATTCGAGAGAGTAGAAAAAGAGAAACTTGCACTTCGTCGAGCTGAAGCTGAACGTGTCGAAGAAACAGAAGACGTCCAAGACTTTATTCGTCAAGCCGAAGAGGTAGCACCCGGTCGAGAACATATTCCGGATGATCAAGACTATCGGACTACAGAGAAAAAATATGAGAAAGTACGTGAACAGCTGACTCTCCGAGAGGCTCGACTCGGGGCGCCTGAGCATCTAATATACAGTCGCGCCGATGAAGCCAAAATCAAGTACGACAACTTCATGAGACAGATACAGGACGTCGATGAAACAGTTAAGTCCCTGAAGCATGCCATTGCCGCTCGGCTTCTCCTGTGGCGACGGTTTCAGCGTCAAATCAGCGCTCGCATTCGAGTTCAGTTCAACTATCTCTTGAGCGAAAGGGGCTTCCGAGGCAAGATCGACCTTGACCACAAGAAACGAAGAGTAAACATACACATTGAACCCGATGAGACACGCAGGAGCTCCACGGGACGAAACACGAAGACTCTATCTGGTGGTGAGAAATCTTTCTCATCAATTTGCATGCTCTTGTCAGTTTGGGAGGCAATTGGCTCGCCTATACGATGCCTTGATGAATTTGATGTTTTCATGGACAACGTGAATCGAGCGATTAGTACCAACATGCTCGTAAGTGATTTTTGAACCCCCAACCGTATCTAGGCTTGAAGAAACTGGCAATTGACCGACGTATACACAGGTCGATACTGCGCGTCGCTCTGTTTCGAGGCAGTATATTCTTATCACACCCAACGCAATCGAGGGGCGGGCTAGGCTTGACAAGGATGTCAAAATAATCCGGTTGGTGTTGCGAATGAAATATTTCCCGTCTGACGAACTGACACTAAATCCACTCTTCGATTAGGCTGACAGATCCTCGACAACGAACACTGGCACAATCTTGAAAGTATATACATACATCTTATGCCATGCTTTCCCACCCCGTGTCTGAAACGATGAAAAGAGGCAACACTTGGGCGAGTAATGAATGTATGGGTCAATTGTGAGGCCAATGCAGTCCGAGTTGGTGACAGGTTCACTCAATCTAGTCTCTAGCTTGCAAAATCCACCCCGTTTGTTTACTTTTTCATCAATAAGTAATGTACTCCTTTAACTGCCACTGCCCATGGCGGGGTCTGCCCCAAGAAGCACCGGCTCTCTTTGGTTCAAAGCGTCATCCCTCTGCTTCTAAGTAGGTTTACACTGCAGTTCATGGAAAATCTAGCCCACGTGCTGATGCTATCAACGAGCCCTCCCAGAGCTCTGGTTTCCTCTAATCTTCTCAACATGAAGTTGAGCGTGTCAAAATACCCAGGGGATCTATCTTTGGTCATAAAAAGCTCGCTTGTACTGTATATCATTGATAAGGACACTCGTTTTGTGTACCAGGAGAAGTCCACGGACTCGTCGCCGGCGAGATAGCACATCTCGTCTGACAGCAATGCAAGTTCCCTCGCGCAAGCAGGCGCATAGCTAGGCTGTGCCATTATGGCAAGCGCCTGCAAGTCGATGCGTCAGCCGCGGGTCGTAGAGTAACAACACTCAATTTCCTTACCTCTTGCCATTTGTGAATAACGTCCTTATTAGCGAGCAATCTGGCCCACATGATGTCGGCGATCTTAGTTCCGACAACCCCATTGCATGTGCTTTTCCGAATATCCTTCGACAGGGCTTCACATTTCGAGGCAAGGCCTAGCCTTTGGTGAGCTAGATGGAAGAGTATTAGGCTGGATACACCATCTGGCAACACGCTAGAACTGATGTCAAGGTAGCCTGCGTCGCGAGCTCCCAGATTCAAGGATTGATGGGAGAATCCATGTATTGGGACGTGTCCGTAAGCGGAAAGAAGAATAGCATTCGCGGCTGCGGGTGATGTCTGCGATGGAGTAATATGCTCGTACGAGTGGAAAGTCCTTTGTGCGAGATGATAGCGAAAATTCCGCGTGAGTGCAAACACCCGCTTACTGGCCATTCTCGATCTGCGCGGAAAGGGTTCTGCTGGAAGCCTGACGATAGGATAGGCTGACTCCTGTACTTCAGTCCGATATCGTAGGGGAGAGAACGCCCTGCTTAAGGCTTGCTTTCGTGTGCTAAATAGCTGATGATGATGATAAATGATATATGTACCTAGGAGGTTGCGACATCATGCATGGGCTCCAGCCCCACTCAAACATAAGGTACCTATCTACATAACCGGCCGGTGTTGGAATCGCGCAACACGGAATATCCTGGGGAAACCTTAACTTCCCCCCCAAGCCCCCAAGAACTATTCCACGTCGGGAGAGTATATTCCACACGCACATAACTAGCGCAATTGACCTGCCCATAGCCTAAAGCGGCTAGAGGGCCGCAGCCACCCCTGCTAGCGCCATG